>PVJN01062918.1:0-10907 GCA_004026805.1 Lasiurus borealis
ACAAATTGAACATAATTAAAGCATAGTGATTAATCACAAAAACAATGTGTAATTATATATTGTGAAATATTTATTTCTAATTCCAAATAAATGAAATTTTGTCTTGAATCGTGGTGTAGCATGGGCAACAGTCTTCATATGACAACAGTAAACTACATTGCTACACTTTGTTACATCAAGGAGCAGTCTGTTGGTTCCTAAGACCATGGGAAATAGGTGTTTTCCAATGGTCTTAGGCGACCCCTGTGAAAGGGTCATTCGACCCCCAAAGGGGTTGCAACCCACAGGTTGAGAACCGCTGCAGTAGAGGAAGGCTCCCGCCTAGCGCCCCCCCCCCCCAATATCGCCAAATTAATCTTTTCTAGTCTCTCTCTTCATTTGCGTGCAGCCTCCTCCAGAATCCAAACCCTGAACTGGGAACCCTGAACCACGCGGTATGTGAAAAGGGCTCCCACAAAGTGTATGTGATTTCATCTGACTTTATTTACACATACCCGATATAGCATTTGAACTAACATGTCCTTCAAACAAGACATTCACTTTCAACATTCCTTGATTTTTTCATGTGTTATTCTCCCACCTTGAAACCCATGCCTTTCTTAGGACATAGGCTTTTGTACTCATAACTCAAAGACTCTCTGCAATCTTCCCAGACACTTTCCTAGAATAGTACACAATATAACGTTAATATTACTTTTTTTTCCCAACAATTTCAACATCTGGTGAGTCACATGACAGCTTAAAATAGCACACTGAAGCCCTTCCTTGGTGGCTTTTGAATTGTTTATGTGTTTGTTTTCTCTGTAAGAGTAAGAATTACTCTAGAGCAAGGACATGTTGATACTAACTTTTTTTGCTTCTAATACTTGATTCATAAAGGGTTTCAATAAATATTAGGTGAATGAATGAAAATGTGAAATTAAGCCACATTTCCAAAGTAAAGATATGACTAAATAAGTGAACAGAACAAAGCTAGAAAATCTCAGAGTAGAAAACGCTCCTTTGGAAAAAGGAGAAAAAGGCTCCATAAAATCTATCTTCAAGTACTGTGGGAAACCACGGCTTTCCCAATACGGTTATCAGAGTGCACCAAGGAACTCGGAAGGCTAGGTCCTTGGACTTAGCAAGGCTATGTTGAGAGAGTGGTGGCTTGAAGTAATTTCCTGACCTGATAACCTCAAAGTAAATGTTTACTAGACCTTACTGATCTTTACTGACCTCTGAGATGATCTGTCTGCTATTTGTTTGCTATGCTTTACTGAGAGCAAGATGTATATCTAAAAATGAATAAAAAGCAGACTGGCCAAAAGTTGGTGTGCCTCTCCAAAAGAGAAGTTTCCATGTGGCCACCCATGCCTTCTAAATTTATATTTCTTGTATAGCTTTTCATTTGTGTAAGGCCCCTTCTTCAAATCCTGAACCCTAGCTATAAAAGGTGGCAAAGTACTCAGACATTTCTCAAAGTTGTTATTTGAATAGAGCTCATTTGAAACTCTACTGGTACAAACATTCCACATGCAGAAGATTTTCCCTAGAGCAAGTAGTCAAAATGGCTTTAATAAGCAAGTTCAGAAGTAGATTCAGGAACACACACAGCACATGCTTAAATACTGAGAAATTATAGATCTGGTAGCTTACTTTAAGTATCCAGTGATTCAATGGGTTTTATAATTTGCTTTGGATCAAAAATAAAAACATCAAAGATGGGCATTAACATTCTACAGTTCTACGACTTTTCAAGTACCTTTTAATTACAACATAACAGACACCATCTTCTTTTAGCACATATTTTTAATATCTTAGGTGTGTGATTATCATTCCCACAGTATATAATTATGTTAACTAATAAATACTAACATATCTAATTCAGTTCCACCAGAATGAAGATAACTCAGAAGAATGAGTTGTAACTCCCAATTAACTTTTGCTTTCCTAAAGTAGAATAATAAAGATCTTAGAAAGAATCACTCTTTAATTTCTGAATAGAATAGACTCATCAAAAGTAGATATTTTACCTCAATTCTCCACTTATTCTACTTAAGGATTATCATTATTAATTTTTCTAAACCTTCTGAATGTTTTTCTTTTTATAAGAAAACCTCTAAGGGTGTTGTTACTCATATGATTATTTCACAAAATTTTTTCATTAATAAAAATGTTTTTAAAATACTGGCATCCCAGATCTAGTTCTAGAACTTAAAACCAAACACAGGTGTAAATTGGTCCAGCTGTGCTCATATTGTAGTCCTATGTCCTAAGACAGGTCACTTATGTTAGGTTCCTCCACTCCAGATCAGCATATCATTAATATCAGAGTTTCAGTCTTACTCAAGTGAGAATATATGCTTTATAATCAGTGAAGCACTGTCCAAATATCAGTGATTATTAGTTTCAGTGCACAGTAAGATTGTGTAAACAAAAATGGAGCTTATGAATTACCCATTAAAATGCAGTGGTTTATGATAAGTATATGTTGACACAGCCTTAAGGAATTAAGGCTATATTAAATAGAAGCTCCACAATATATATTAAGAATTGAGGGTAGAAAAAAAAAGATTAAGCAAAGACCCTATTTTTAAAAAGGAGGGGATCATGTACAGGTGACTACAGTGGAAAACTAAGTGGTCTTTGATATTCTAAGAAATTAAGTTTGTGGCATGTGTCTGAGTATAATAGGAAAAATGTTCAACACCAAACACTGGTCCACCAAAGGCTTACTGGAGAATTTCTCAGATCTGGAATTTGGCATCTTTCTAGAGCTCAGCTTGTTTCCCATGTTCCTTTTTAGGAATGAAATTCGGCTTTCCCCTGATTGAGAACCTTCCACTGTCACACACACACACACACACACACACACACACTCCTACGCAACCATTAGGACTGGTAGATGATTCAACCAGTCACTATGACATGCACTGACTACCAGAGGGTAGACACTCAACACAGGATCTGCCTCCTGGTGGTCAATGGACTCCCTTAGTGGGAGCACCACTCAGCTGATTGAGGGGCACCAGACACTGGGTTCATAGTTGGGGAGGAAAGCTGTTGTGGCACTAGCCTCTACTGTCTCTGTGGTATCACTATGAGCGAAGGTGGCAGTAGCAGAGGTCAGGTGCAGGGGGCCAGGATGAGTGGGAGCAGCCCGAAACTGGTAGTCTGACATCCCCCAAGGGATCCTGGATTGTGAGAGAGTGCAGGGAAGGCTGAGCAAGCCTGCCAGTGCACAAATCCATGCACCAGGCCTCTAGTTATCTACAAAAGACAAGACAAAATCTTAATCCAGCATTCAAACTTGTCCCCAGGCTGTCAGTAGGAAACCTCACAATCCTGTAGACACTTTAAGCCTTCATTGGCCTTGTCCTCAGCCACCTAGAAACCTGGGCCTTTCTCCTGAATGGCTCAAGCAGTTTTCCATTATTGTCTCCATTATTACTAGTCCCCGCACCCATCAATCTGAATACATAAGCCTTCTCATAAATCTTCTCAGATTCTGCCACCTTCAAAGTATTCATCACTCCTTTCTTTATGTTTCTACTATATCTGTCATAGTTTACTATTATGGGCCCCTGAGCAATGATTATGGGGTCCTATTTATTTCTCATTCAACCGTCCACTTTTCTTATGTTTCCCCAAAAGACCACAGTACATACTACATACCTGCAGCTCAGTATGTTTATAGAAATCAAGTGTATTTCCACTACCAATAGATCTGGTGGGGCTAAGAGTAATGATAGCAAATGAAAAGTTAAGTTCTACTCTAGTGTGTTTTGCTGGCAGACCCATTATATGTCAAGGGAAGGTAATGGGAATTTATCTAAAGAGGAAAGCACTGACAACTTCTGTGCAGTTCAGTGTTGAAATGACTGACAGCTGAGAAGCAGGGATAATTTTTAATTCATGAAAGGAACCACTGTGAACACAGGAGCTGCTGTTCAAGAACTGTAGTAAACTCAGCATGCCATATACACTGTTATTTAGTCAAGGAAGCATCTCAGAAGTCAAACATGCAGTGACAATTGTGCCAGTCCAGTGTGTGCATCTAGAGTTCCTCTGGCTGTCTTCTGAAGACATGGAGGCATATAGATTTCCCATTATCATCTCAAGACCTGAGACTGACAGGGAATGACCACTAGCAATGAAAGTTCAGTTTCTGAATGCAGATAGTAAGCTACAATATAGTCAGTCTCAAAAAAACAAAACAAACAAATAAAAACAACCAACCAAACAACAAACAAATAAACTGATAACAAGGAACACCATCTACCTTTTAAAAATAGAGATTAATGGCTATCACCAACTTCTGGTGAACTTGAGGAGAAAGTGGTATATTCCAACTGCCAACACAAGCTATTCACAAAACTTTTGGAAAGAAAAAATAAAGGAAGCAGTCAGACTTCTTAATGTAGAAACCCCACTACTAGGAATCTAAGACAGTGAAATAGCTCCAAAATAAATACTCACAAACATGTCCTTCTTAGCATTATATACAACAATCAAAAATGGAAGCTACCTTACAGGTCTAGCCTAAGGAATTTCTTTACAGAAGACCTAACCCTTACTTTAACATAGTTGTGCTAAATTCTATTTGTGAACAATAACAACTTGTACAAAATATTCACATACTCAAAGTCAGAAAATGAGGACAATGGAGTAAGAAGAGTTCTAATTTTCTAGAAGTTTTTTTTCTATAATGTTGTTGCATTTTAAAGACAATACTAATAAAATTATTTTTAAGGATCTATCAGAAAATATATATTGATATAAAATAAAAAGACAACTTAGACCACTGAGAAGATTTTTTTTTTTTAAAAAAAGAATGGCATGAAGAGTAGCTTGTACTTTCAGATCATCATAGACCATTTATAGCTCGCCATGTGGAGACATTCCCAGACAGCTCTTACCTGTGGGGGCCGAGGTTTGTAGGGGGAGCTGCACTCAAGATCAGCCAAGATGCTAGTCAATGAGTCGATCTCAGCATCCAGGCTGGAACGTCTCTCCTCAATGGTCTTACCTCCAGGATTTCCCTGCCAAAAGCAACACAGATATATTCAAAAAGGAAAGTTCTAGTTTCCATTGATATCTGACTGAATTGAAATTTCCCTAGTTATAGTATGGCTTTATCCAAAATGGTATGACTCTACCCCCAACACTTATAACATTCCAGTGGTAACCTGAAGTAGAATGACCCCTTTTTGACAAATAAGAAAACTGAGAGGTGTAAGGTTATTTTTCTAAGGTTACACTTATTTTTTGATGAGTATAAAAGTAAAAATAAGTAAATATCTCCAACCTGTACTCAAGAAGAATATCCAATTGGAAAGATACTGCAAGTTCTTTGTGTTCAGAAATCACTGCTTAAGATTATGACATTTTACTTATAACAGGAAAGACAAAGGTGGGAGACTTATAGTCCAGCAAGAGGAATCAGCAGGGGATCCATGTCTGTGTGACAGAGATGGCAAGTCCCTGTCAATAGTCTAAAAAATGAACTAGAATAAGATTTTTCAAGGTTCTGGCCAGTGGGCTGCCAAGAAAACATGTGGCAGTGGCCACAGAGCTGAAGCTGGAACTTTATGGATTTCATATGTCAATGTCCTGTGGTAACAGAAGTACCAACATCTATCTGCACTCAGAATCAATAAGAGGTGAGTAGAAGACAATAAAACTACCATAAGGGTAACTCCAGGCATTGTGAGAATGTTCTTCCAGGTAGTTTACTTAGAGCTTAAAGGAAAAATATAGAAAGTGAAGTGGCCTTAGAATTTAAAAATATGAAGTGAGATGTCTCTTTTACAAGGTAATTATGATCATGGATTTTCTGGGAACATACTTAAGATTCTATCAAAAAAATGAAATGCATCAACAGCAAGACCCAATAGAAACAAAAATAATGGGAAGTTATTATAAACTAATCAACCCTGTAAAATGTGTTTAAGGCAGATGGTGCCTAAAAAGTTATAGAAAAAGCATTAACCAAGAAACCAGAATATCCTCAGCAATAACAAAATATAGAATACCTTCACAAGCTAGCATTAAACCTTACAGTCCTCTAAGTAAGTTTATCATTCTAGTAAATATGCTACATCAGGCAATGATAGCATAATAGAATTGTTTATTAACACTACTAGTTTATTTCCTCCTGGGAGCTTGCTCAACAAACTATCTTCCTCAAGTGCTAAAACTTATATAAGTCTCTGTATCAGACAGCCCTTAGAGGATCTGATATATTAGTCTCTTTTGAATTTAGGTAGCATGAGTTAATCCCTGTGGATTTGATCTAACGCAGGCACACTGACAACATCATAGTCTATGAGCTGTGGCCCAGACCCCTTGGAACCAAACCTGATGACTGTTGCCAGGAATAGATGGCATCCCTCTCTCTGAGCCCTCTTTAACTATGGTGATGTTTCACCACATTATTGAAAGGAAGCTTCTCTACATTTACTCCTTCTGGATGTATTTGCATGACTTCTCTATGGTACTCTTATCTCTACCTGTTTTATTTTTCTCATAATATCTATCGTGATCTAACATCACCTTTTGTGTACATTTATCTATCATCAGTTTCCCCAGGAGAATGTAACCTTCATGGCAGAAAAGACTTCACCTGTTCTGCTCCTTGCTGATTCCTCAGAATCTTGCTGAGGACCTAATCCACGGAAATGTTCAATAAAGATGTTAAAGTAAATAAATAAATAGGTAATGACAGACACTGGCATAGTTCCAGTCAGTAATCCTTCCCATATTAACATTTTTGGGTAAAAATAGCTAATGGTAAAGTGAAAGCAGTGGATGCTCTAGTATAGAGAATTTATATTATATTATAGAAAAAGAACCAAAAGACTCAGTATATATGTGTGTGCATATCTGTGTGTATTTCACACAAAATGGCTCAAATATAAATGTTGCCCTTGAGAAAAATTGGATATTTTTCACAATCACAATAAAAAATGAAAAACAAACAAAAAAGTAAATAAATAAGTGAAATGCCAGGTTGACTAAGTTTTCTCAGATTCTATATTCTGGATTTGACCTAACACTATAAGGCCAGAGGGTCATTTTGAATGCGCTAATCCCTCTATCAGAAGCAATCTCATTGTTATCCCACTGAGTATAATGAACTATGAAATATTGTGGTATTAAGAAGAAAACCTTTTATACACTCTTATTAATATTTTGACACTGGGTCCTGGTCTGAAAAAAAAAAAGGAGGATATTATTGTTAAGAAAGGCAACTGAGAAATGTGTGAACCTGGTCTTTTACATGAAGATAAAAAACATTACAATAAGTACAAAATCGGTAAGTGTATTTCCATATATTTATAGATAGCACAATATACTGGTAAGGGCAGTGGATTGCAGCCTGGTTAAATTCTTTCCTGAGCCATAGTTTCCTCATCTATAAAACAAAGAGAGTGTCACCTGACATACCGAAGACAGAGAGATATTAAAATACTCAGATAAAAAAATGGATGAGAAAATACTTTGTAAATTATAAAGTGCTATAATTATAATTTTTCATAAATAACATTAATTACAGCAACCAGTAACTATAAATTAATATAAATAATAATGCTATTGTTAATTATTCTTCTGAAGGGAAGCATCATTCATTAAGTGTCCCCTGGGGGTATCAGTAAAGAGACAGCATTTAATAAGGTCTACAACATCTGCACTTAGCACAAAGTATACCAACTGTCTATGTCCCAAGTCACTGGGATATCTAACCACAGAGTCTCAAAATCACAGAATTACCTTGAGCAATACAATGAAACAAGTAATTATAGGGTGCAACTAGCCTGTGCATGCAATTGGTATTCAGCCTCTTTAGTCTATCATCACTCTGAGCTGGAACTACTCCCATTTTTAGTTGCTCATATTAGGTTGATGCAATTAAAAAGGTCCAGCCTAATGCTATGGGATTTTGTACCAATAATCTCTTGTTCTTTTACTTGACCTTCTGAGAAGAGCTTGCTCCGACATTTATTTCAATCCCCATTATGGATAAGAAGAGGCCTCCTTATCACTATACAGTCTCCATTTTATGTCTTAGTTCAAATAACAGGTGTCCTCCCAAGTTCCTCCAACGACCCTTTTCTGGAATGCTCATCTAATCTCACAGAAGCATTAGATTCAGGGACTATATCATAGCTACTCCCAATACTTTGTAATAGATATCAGAGTCCACAATCTTATAACCAAATAACAGAATCCTACTCACACATACCAATGTATCTTCTTCTTAACTCCTCATCCCTCTAGATTTATCATTTACCTAAAGGATAAATGACCTACTAGAGGCCAAATAATAAGAAGGAAGTTTCTGCTGACTTTACATAATACTTTTTCTAGACATCACATAAACTCGTATAAAGTGGTGATTGTAACAACAATTCTCATATTTTTCATCCATAACTAGAGAGATACGACTGTCTTTATCCAGATTCTGCCAAAAATCAAAGCCTGGTGCAAAGACATGCATGCTGGTCCCAGGAAGCATGACTGAAGAACTGGAAGAATTAAGCAGGGGAAGAGGGAAAGCCAATTCAAAGGTGCTGTATTGAGCTGGTCAGCCACATAAGTAGGTCTCTATTCTCCTCAAAGCCCTCTGAAGAGTCCTGTGAAATGTTCCTCAGATCTTCCCACTAAGGGGTGAAAGAATAGATTATCCCCGCCTCCAGTTCTCCATGGACATGTACTGCCTATAGGATTATAAATTCCCTCATACTTTTCCTGAGAAGTGGAATGATGGCAGAGATGCCCCTGGACAAAAAGAGAGAGACAGATATTGCAACTGAGACAAGATGCCACCAGGTCATACCTACACAGAGGTGGTTTGCTGTAGCAATGACTGGTGCATGGTGAGACCAGAGGACAACTACAGTGGTACCTCGAGTTTAATTCGTTCTGTAACCTTGAGGCATGGGAAACTATGAGATGCTCAAGTCACAGTAAACTGGTGGGTCGTGTGAAGCTGGCTGATCCACACGATTACTCCTATCTCAAATGTTGCTCGTATTTCAAAGCAAAAATCGCTCGCTCGACAACTTGTATCTCAAAAATCTCTTATGTTAGGGCACTCGTATCTCGAGGTACCACTGTAGTGAGTTACAAAAAGTGCCCTTTTATGCACAGCCTGAAACCCCACATGAATAGGGCATTCATAAGATGTTTTTTAGAATATAATTTTCATTCATTCAATAAATATGTATATCATTAAAGGTCACCAAACCACAAATGGGGCTTCTTACAACTTGGAAAGTTATAAGTGCTATAAGTGCCATTAGTAGAATTATAAGATGATGGCATCCCTGTTTATAAATTCATAGCGAAAGACTTTAAACTAGAGTGAAGAACTAAAATGTATAGCCTGTGAAGCCATTTCTAAGAGTCTAACTTTAGATGGATCATGTTTTAGCCCACATATTGCTAACCCACTAATTACAGGTAACAGTCAAGAACCAGTTATTTACCCATGTTTTATAACCCAATATCTTGTTTAAAAAGAAATTTAACTCACAGAAAAGTTGCACAAGTAGTAAAATGAACTCTACCCACAAATCCTGTACCCAGATTCATCAACGGCCAACATTTTGCTCTCTCTCTCTCTCTCTCTCTCTCTCTCTCTCTCTCTCTCTCTCTCTCCTTTCTTCCTATTTTCTCTCTCTTTTTAAATTCTTTCTTAAATAATAAATCAGAAGATAGGTACAACCATGCAGAGCTGTTTATTCACTTATTCATTTACAAGGCTATGGGCAGATTCTACAGCTTATATATAAAATATTCATTGACTATGGTAAGGTTAAAAACTTAGAAATAACTACCCTTCAATAAAGTAAACTAAAATTAGGTTATTTAGGTCAAACAGCAAGAGAGGACACTAAGATATTTTCTAACCTGACTCAAAGGCAAAGGGCCAGAAATATAGCAAAAAGGGAAGTAAAATCTACCCTCTGTCAATATATTTAAAAGTATATATTCTGTTTGTTAAAGCACTGAAAGCATTTGAAAGAAGTTACAGAAACTTCCCTTCCATATACTTCAGCCTGAATCATCTAAGAACACCTAGTGCTTTGATATCATGGACACATCCAAAAATTGAATATGGTACAGCATTATCTCATCTGCATACATGCTCACATTTCACCAGCAGTCTAAGTAGTGTGCCTATTGTTATTAATCACAATCCAGAATCCAATCAAAGATCACACATTGAGATGACATGTATTTTTGTTCTCTTATAATATTTCTTTTCATGAAACTGACCTAAAATATATTTATTTAAGGCACATGTCTTATAAAAGTTCAATAATCTGGCTTTGCCTGATGATTAGTTTCAGATTGAACAAGTGTATCAGGGATATCACAATGCATGATGCTGTGTTCTTGCCACTACACTCTATCATGAAGTGCATGATACCAGTTTAGCCTAGTTAGGTGATGTCAACTGTGATGACTTGATTAGTGAAGAGTTCACTGCATTTATCCATTGTGAATGTGTCCCCCTTCCTTTTACCTCAATAAATTGTCTGTGAGACTCTGCCAATATCCTGCTTATCAAGAACCTTTCACCCAGTCATTTTTGTATCCATAGATAATCCTTGCCTGAATTGATTATTGCATTGGTGGTTGAAAAATTGTGAGAGTACTCAGTATTAATGAATGGAAATATATGGATTCTCCTTAGCATAACGTTGTTGTTGTTTTGTTTTTTTTTCAAAGTGGGATAATAGCTTGACAAATGGGAATACGGTATTGAATAAACAGAAAATAAGGTAACAACAGGAGACAAAGAGAGTTTTTTCATGGTTCTAGTATACTTAAAGAAAAAAAAAAGAACATAAAGGTAAAACCCGAAATACTGGGCTTAATATATGCCTCAGTATTTTTGCTTCACATTCCCTATC
>PVJN01062919.1:0-10900 GCA_004026805.1 Lasiurus borealis
TTCGACAAGAGGCTGTGAACTCTTCACTCGGGGTGTATCTGCGCATGGCTGTTGAGGGGGCCACTGTGCGTCAGGTTCATTCTCAGTGGGAGGGCTAGAGAGTGAAGACTAGGGAGGACCAGGCATGTGCCCCGACTACGAATTGAACTGTGACCTTCTGGTTCATAGGTCAACGCTCAACTACTGAGCCATGCCAGCCGGACTGACTATGTTTCTAGTAAAATCAATAAAAATACATTAAAAGCCGAGACCGGTTTGGCTCAGTGGATAGAGCATCGGCCTGCGGACTGAAAGGTCCCAGGTTCGATTCCGGTCGAGGGCATGTACCTTGCTAGCGGGCACAACTCCAGTAGGAGGCGTGCAGGAGGCGGCTGATCGATGTCTCTCTCTCATCCATGTTTCTGACTTTCTATCCCTCTCCCTTCCTCTTTGTAAAAAATGAATAAAATACATTTAAAAAATACATGAAAAAATAATAATGACAAGTAGCTCTTACTGGATCCAGGGTCCCACTTTACATGTAGTATATCATTTAGTCTTCATAATAACATAGTGAAATAGACACTTATTATCCCCCATTTTGAAGATAAAGAAACTGAGACTCAGTTATGCTAAGTCACCGCCTGAGCAGGTCGTGTTTGAGGGAGGACCCAGCCAGCCTGGTCCCAGGGCCCAGGCGCACAGCCAGTTTGCTAGGCTGCCTTTGCAGTAGAATGAGCTAGAACAGAGGTGACAGGAGATGGTCAGTGGGGTTAAAACTTCCCCGAGAGCTCAGAGGCAGAGCGCTGAGGAAAGGCCACTGGATTGGAAGACCTAAGAGTTTGTGGGATACAAAAGGGATTGGCAAGGCTGGTGGGGGAGGACAGAAGGGAGAAGAGGGACTGAAGGTTGAGGACACAGAGCAAAGCTCTCTGTTCTGTTCTGGTTCTCTGCTGATGGTTTTCCTAAATCCTCTACCTGTGGTTCTCCACCTTCCTAATGCCGCGACCCTTTAAGACAGCTCCCCATGTGGTGGTGACCCCCAACCATAAAATTATTTCCGTTGCTACTTCATCACTGTCATGTTGCTACTGTTATGAACTGTAATGTAAATATCTGATAGGCAGGATGTATTTTCATTGTTACAAATTGAACATAATGAAAGCATAGGGATTAATCACAAAAATAATATGTAATTATATATTGTGAAATATTTCTAATTACAAATAAATGGAATTTTGTCTTGAATCGTGGTGTAGCATGGGCAACAGTCTTCCTAGGACAACAATAAACTACATTGCTACACTTTGCTACACCGAGGAGCGGTCTGTTGGTTCCTAAGACCATGGGAAATAGGTGTTTTCCTATGGTCTTAGGCGACCCCTGTGAAAGAGTCGTTCGACCCCCAAATGGGTCGAGACCCACAGGTTGAGAACCAACCTACCTCTACCTCTTCACTCTCTAGTCCTCCCACCGAGGAATGAACCTGACGCACAGTGGCCCCCTCAACAGCCATGCGCAGATACACCCCGAGTGAAGAGTTCACAGCCTCTTGTCGAAATGTTCGTTGTTGACACAAGTGAGAACAACTGAGGTCACACCTGCGATTAAACTCAGTCTCCTCTGCCGCCCAAGTCCCAGCTCCTAACCACTGGCCGGGGGGTGGGGGGATGGAGAGGAGGGGAGACAGGGTCTAAGAGAGGACCACTGCAGGCACTGCAGGTTTGAAGCGGCATAACTGGAGAAGGGAAAGGGTTCCATGACTGAAGAAACGGATGGCTTTGATGACGGCCAGTAGATACCAGCCCAAACCATTTTGAAGATTAGCAGTAAGAGACCAAGCAGTAAACGAAGACCATGTTAGTGTGAGTGAAGGAGAGTTCGGGTACCAATCCATCCTCCCCCAGCTCTGACCCGCAGAGACTTCCTAGTCCACGTTCAGAGAGCAGGACTCAGCGTGCGTGCATGTGGGCAGGGGTGGGGGTGTAGTGGGCCGTTAGAGAGGCCCTAACCCTTTGTGTCCTGGCAGACACCAGCTGCCTCAGAGCCAGTCAAGCATGCTGCTTCATGCCCCGGTGGTGGCTGGGTGGTGTCTCTGAGCCTGGCTCTTGCCCTGGGCGGATGTAGAGACTCAGCCCTGGCAGAGGCTTCAGAAACAGCAGCCTCCCTTCACCCGCCTTCCCCACCTGGCACTGCCCAGACTGCCCTGAGGGACAACCCAGCCCAGCGGTGATCAGGCGAGAGCACCTGCATTGTTTGTCAAGCTGGCACCCCACGGTTAAAGCTGAGGGGGGGGGGCGTGCGGTGAAGGAGTTAGAAAAGACAGACAAGGAAAGAAAGCTGGGTCCTGGTGGCACATTGCCCTCCCTGATAGAAAGACAGCGCCCCAGCCTGCAAGGTGAGTCTTTTTTATGGCCAGATCCCACGAGGCAGAGGGCATGCTTACACCTTCTAGCGGGTTGTTGTTTTTTAAAATATATTTTTATTGATTTTTCACAGAAAGGAAGGGAGAGGGATAGAAAGTCAAAAACATGGATGAGAGAGAGACATCGATCAGCCACCCCCTGCACACCCCCTACTGGAGATGTGCCCGCAACCAAGGTACATGCCCCCGACCAGAATCGAATGCAGGACCTTTCAGTCCACAGGCTGACGCTCTATCCACTGAGCCAAACCGGTCTCATCCTTCTCGCGGGTTTTGAATCTACTCAGTCACATGCACCTGATCAAGCTTTGTTTACGTGCTGCACCTCCCACAGCCCATACCACTCAGCCACGAGAGGCCACAGGTTCGGACCGCAAGGTCAAGCTTACAGCTGTCGCCTTTGGCTGTAATTGTGCTGGGACTTGCATGTGGCTTTGCCGGGAGAGGCTCGTGCCCTCTCCTCAGCCCCAGGCTTGAACCCGTGCAAACGCTGCAGCCGCTCTCCACCACCCTGTACTTTGGAAGCTCACCAATTGCCCGGTCATGCCCTTAAGCTGCCGTTAGTTTCTCTCAGCGCTGGATGGATCTGCAGAGTCAGTGACTCGCGTCTCAGGTCAGGAAGCGTTTCGTGTCTTGCTCATTGACTGTGTACTGAGGACAGAGGTGGCCAGGCTTCGTAACAGACGGTGAAGAAGGTCTCGTTGGTGCTCAAAGTCTGATGGGCACATTTGAGCAAGTTCAGGGCTAGCGGTGGTGACAGCTGGGTTTGATTCGGAATTGATTGCTGGAGAGCTGATAGTGATTGTTGCCCTTCCCCCATCACACCTCCTTCCTTTCAACTTTGTACCTGGGCCTGCTCGTTCAATGTGGATGGTCCCGGACCGGACTGCCCCGGCTGCTCAAACGTCAAAGAGGTTTCTCACTAAGAGCTCTGAGCCGAGTGGAACCTGCTGGCATTGTAGTTGGGTTCTCAGGCCCTTTGGAGTCAGTCCCCCTTCATGAGAGTCCCTCCTGCCTTCCTTCTCCCCCCACCCCTCTCCCCAGATACCTCGGACAGAAGTGTGCAGGAGCCAGGATCAGGAAGGTCAATCCTCTATGTACCTGAATCCCACTCGGCAGGTCCCAGACCCTCAGGCCCTAGGTCTCCTTGCTCTCTTCCCTCTGTTTCCACGGGAATTCTCATCTTTACGTGACATCTCGCCTCTTGGACATCTATATTCTGTCTTTTTAAAAATTTTATCGTTATTGTTGAAAGTATTACAGATGTCCTCTTTTTTCTTCCCCCTCCGGCCCCTTCTAGTCCAGAACTGGTTCATGAGACCGCCTGTGGCACTGAGCTTCAAGCCCAGGGCCTCCTGAGTTTTTTAAAAAATATATTTTATTGAATTTTTACAGAGAGGAGGAGAGAGGGATAGAGAGTTAGAAACATTGATGAGAGAGAGACACGGATCAGCCATCTCCTGCATACCCCCCACTGGGGATGTGTCCACAACCAAGGTGCGTGCCCCTAACTGGAATCGAACCTGGGACCCTTCAGTCCGCAGGCCGTCGCTCTATCCACTGAGCCAAACCGGTTTTGGCGGCCTCCTGATTTTTTGTCAGTGTTTTTCCTCCTGACTCACGCCTACTTGCCCATGGAAATCATCCCCCTTGCTCTTTTTTTCCCCAGTGATTTCTCCACCTCCCAACCACTTATCCAATGTATTAGTTTGGGGCAGCCTTTTGTTCCTTCCCAAGGTATTATTATTATTATTATTATTATTATTATTATTATTATTATTTCAAGGGGAACTTTATTGAGTACTAGGCCGGGCGAGCCCCAGACCAGACAAGTTGGGCAGCACCTGCAGTGTGTGCCAAACTGGGCCAGGGAAGCGGAGGGCTCCCTGCCACCACCATCTCAATCGGGTCACACAGAGGCGAGGGACGGGGTCGCAGTGAGCAGGCCAAGCCGGACCAGGAAGCAGGCCGTCCATACTGTGCAGCCAGGTGTCGGCGGTGCCACAGGCCAAAGCCCCGCCTGGTCCAGCACCTCTAACTCACCCAGAAGGCAAATAGGGGCTGTGATGCCAGATTGGGCAGCAGCTCTGATGCCACCAGAGAGCCTCGAGGGGTGTTGGAGCCAGGATAGAGGTGGCAGGGCCTGTGCCCTGCAGGGTGAGCAGGCGGATGGCGGCTGAGGTCACGAGCAGAACCAGCACAGGGGGACAGGG
The DNA here is from genome assembly GCA_004026805.1 of Lasiurus borealis. Taxonomy (NCBI): domain Eukaryota; kingdom Metazoa; phylum Chordata; class Mammalia; order Chiroptera; family Vespertilionidae; genus Lasiurus; species Lasiurus borealis. Next base: position 4,618 of record PVJN01062919.1, read on the forward strand.
CAAAGGTCAGCAAGGCCTGCCAGCGGCGGTGTGTTCAGATGTTCGAGAGGAGCTGGAGATGGCTGGGGAGCTGTCTCCTGGGAGTGTAGGACGCTGTGTGTTTCAGGGGACAGGGCTCCTTGGTGGGAGCAGGCTTCTCCCCGCTTCCCTTGGGAGTGGGGACCCCGCTTCTGCCGCCACAGAGGCTCCAGAGCTCTGTGAGGTCCGGATCGCACTGCCCACGAGGACACTCTCGAAGGGATGCGTTACGGGATCACCAGAGTCACTGAGCCTGCAGTTTTCCGGAAACTCAAAGTCGGGGCACGGGGGAGGCCCAAAGTGCCGTAGACAGCGGCCACAGCACCGGATGTCGGGGTTCTCGTACTCAAGGCGGCTGCAGGGGTGAGAGGCTGCGTGCAGCACCCCCTGGGCCAGGAACAGCGTAGCAGGTGTGATTTTCTTGGAGTCAACTGGCCTTCTTAAGTATGTAGATTTGGTATTTCCCCCTTATTTCTGGGAAGGTCCCAGACTGTTAGACTCCCCATGGTGTTTGGGCCTGGGCTTTGATTTCTGTCCCTCCTGATTCCTGAAAATCTAAAAGTGGAAATTGAAATGTGTGTAGGGATTGACAGATACAATTAGGGAAAAGTCAGCTCCTGTGCTTACTTACCTCTGTAGTAAGCACAATAATGAATTAAAACTTCAACAAAATTCAACAAAATAATGAATGAAAACTTCCCACAAATGCTCTTTTTTTTGGCACGAAATTTGACATTTTCAAGCGTAAAAATATCCATGATGTTAACATCTTCAGAAAATTTGGCATATAAAATTTTGAAGTTGTAGGTTCATATTTTCTCTTTAGTTTTGGCCTGGGGATTTATTAAGATGTTGTCGACAATTCGGTGATTTTAAAAGAACTTTAACAATATTTTATTGGGTGATCTTAAATGAGAGAGTGTTTTCAGCTAATGAGTGTTTCAAATTACTAGGGGTACTGGTTAATAATGCGGGTTTTGTAATCAAAGAAAACACGATAATTTCAAGAAAAATGTCAAAAGTGCTTTATTCAAAGTAATGTCCATCACTAGCTATACATTTCCCCCATCTTTCAGGTAATTTGTGGGTACCGTCCCAATAGAACTTTTCTTGTTTTGAGGCAAACTATTCAGAGACCCAATGTTCCACTTCTTCGTACATTTTGAAGTGCTGCTCAGAGAGTGTATGTGCCTTGGGTTGGAACAAGTGGTCATCTGAAGGAGCAAGGGCTGGTGAATACCGCGGGTGGGTTCATACCTCCCAGGCAAGATCTTCTAACGTGTCTGTAACTGGTTTGTGAAGTGTGTGATGGTGCGTCATCATGAAGCAAAATTACTTTGCCGTGTCTTCTGGCCCATTCTGGTCATTTCACGATCAAAGCGTGGTTCCAATTGACCTGGACGTGGTCTGTCTTTCACATCAAAGTCGTCATTTTTAAAGCGTTTAAACCAGTTTTAAAAATATCTTGAGATGGAGCATGTTTGCCATAAGCATCCTGACATATCAAATAACTTTCAGCAGCACTTTTCTTCAAAATAATGAATTACAACTTCCCACAAATGCTCTTTTTTTGGCACGAAATTTGACATTTTTAAGCATAAAAATATCTATAATGTTAACATCTTCAGAAAATTTGGCATGTGAAATTTTGAAGCTGGCTGTCAATATAACAAAATAGCACACATATCAAATAGCATACCTATCAACATATGTGTAACTCCACCTAGTGAAAAAAATCCGCATTATTTTTCTGATACACCTATTAGCTGGTTCACGATTAATAAAAAGTTGCATTCCTCATCTTTGTGTAGGGGAAAATTTTCTTTTTCTTTTTCTTGATTTATAACCAATCTGGAGTTTAAAGGATTGTCAAGATCAGAGGTCAAGATTCTGTAGATCTGTTCATCTCATTTTTTGTGATGCTTTTGAGCTCATAAAGTTTTGAGAACTTGCTCTCCTTCTCTCAAGTGGCCACCTGATGACTGAGAGAGGTCATTGAATTTGCCACTCTTCTTGTTCTTTTTTTTAAAAAATATATATTTTATTGATTTTTTTACAGAGAGGAAGGGAGAGGGATAGAGAGCTAGAAACATTAATGAGAGAAAAACATCGATCAGCTGCCTCCTGCAACCTTCCACTGGGGATGTGTCCACAACCAAGGTACATTCCCTTGACTGGAATCAAACCTGGGACCCTTCAGTCCGCAGGCCGATGCTCTATCCACTGAGCCAAGCCGGTTTGGGCCACTCTTCTTGTTCTTATTTGCAGATGCCGATGAGTGGCAAGAGTCCGAGGAAAGTGTGGAGCACATCCCATTCTCCCACACCCGGTATCCTGAGGGGGAGATGGTTACGAGATCCCAGGAATTTTATGAGCTTCTCAATAAGAGACGCTCAGTGAGATTCATCAGTAACGAGCAAGTCCCCATGGAAGTCATTGAGAATGTCATCAAAACAGCAGGTCTGTACTCGCTCACTGGGTCTTTGCGCATGTCAGCTGCATTACTGCTGTGACAATAATGTTGAAGCTCAGACACAGTGAAGGAAGCCTAGAGTGATAAGCTTACCTAGAAAGTCTTACCCAGGTGCTGACTGACGGCCAGAAACATAATTATTCCCACTTTTATAAACTTTCAACTGTTACAAACTCCTTGGGAGCAGATGTGACAATAGTTAAAACTTCTAAAATTACTGAACATTATGAAGTTGCATTAAAAACAAAAATTTCTGAACACACTATTATACATTGGAAGAGAAATATCTTCCTTTTCCCTCCCCTTAAAACATACCACACACACACACACATTTATATATTTCTCTTTTTGGAACCAAGTCTCTTATATCCTACTCCATAATGCTATTCTGATGACCTGCCAAATTTACTTGTGTGAATTTGCAAAATAAGAAACACCTGTTTTCAATGTAAATTGCAATCTTTCCAGTGAACAAATGAACAAACAAATGAACAAAAAAACTCTGAGAACGACAAGAAAGCAGGAAGAGAGATAAGAGCAAGCCCCTTATTTGAGAGTCTTCTGTGACTGGAGTGTTATTCATTTCAATTAAGATGACAAATGCACAAAATTGTCGAGTCCTTTGTCTAACTAATAACAGTTATTAAATTGCTTTTGTGTATATTATCTGTATCTATATCTGTGTGTGTACATGCGATGCTTAGATAAATTTGGTGTAACTGAAAACATTAGGGATGAATTTGTTGCTTAGGATAGTGACGCAAATACTTATTGGGCAGACCGCACAGGTACAAATTAAACTGGAATCCCTGTGTGTAGAAATTGGTGCTTTATGTTTAGCTTCCCACTTGCCAAAGCATTTCACAATTTAATCATGCCCCCTCGACCCTGAGGAGTCGTGGGTGGCAAACCAGGACATCATTAAGGCTGGAGGCCTGAGCCGCCTCATGTAGAGTTTATGCCACTAAATTACAGTGGTACCTCGAGATACGAGTGCCCTAACATACGAGATTTTTGAGATACGAGCTGTCAAGCGAGCGATTTTTGCTTTGAAATACGAGCAACATTTGAGATAGGAGTCATCGCGCGGATTGGCCAGCTGCACACGACCCACCAGTTTACCTCGACTCGAGCGTCTCATAGTTTCCCACGCCTCAAGGTTACGGAATGAATTAAACTGTATCTCGAGGTACCACTGTATATGCTTCATTTCCAGCAAGTGTGAACTGCTCTATTTATTCTTCATTCCCAGTCTCACATTTTCCTGCCGTTTTCATTTCTGACTTTAACGGGGGACAGGAACAGCCCCGAGTGGGGCCCACACGGAGCCCTGGACCTTCGTGGTGGTGAAGGACCCGGACATGAAGCACAGGATCCGGGAGGTCATCGAGGAGGAGGAGAAGATAAACTACCTGAAAAGGATGGGACAGCGCTGGGTCACAGACCTGAAGAAACTGAGGTACAAATGGGGGCGGGCAGGGGGGGGATGTTTGGTTCGACGTCTTCAAATGAGGTGACGATGGCTTCGGTCTCCTGGTTTTGTTTTAGGCGTTCCAAGGCTTGAATCTACCTCTGGGAGGAATTGTGGAGTTAGGCCTGGTCTCACCCCTGGATTGCCTTGAGCATATACACTGAGTGGCCAGATGATGATGATCTCTGAACGCATAATGATCTGGCCACTCAGTGTGTATCCTATAGAATAAAAGGCTAATTTGCAAATTGTCCCCTTGACCAGGAGTTTCACCAGCAGGCAAGCTGGCCGGCCAACCACCTATGTCTCCTACCCCTGGCCAGGCTGGCTGGACTCCACCTATGCACAAATTTATGCACAAGGCCTCCCTCTCTCTCTCTCTTTCTCTCTCTCTACACACACACACACACATACACACACACACATACATATACATACACACATACACACACACACACACACACACACACACACACACACACACACATATACAGTGGTACCTCGAGATATGAGTGCCCTAACATATGAGATTTTTGAGATACGAGCCGTCGAGCGAGAGATTTTTGCTTTGAAATACGAGCAACATTTGAGATAGGAGTAATCTCGAGGATTGGCCGGCTGCACACGACCTACCAGTTTACCGCGACTCGAGTGTCTCATAGTTTCCCACGCCTGAAGGTTATGGAATGAATTAAACTTGTATTTCCAGGTGCCACTGTATTCACACACACACACATACACCGAGTGGCCAGATTATTATGCGTTCAGAGATCATCATCATCTGGCCACTCAGGGTATATCAGGTCTGGGTCAAAAATCTTAGCTTTGGTCTTCTCATTGCAACATCTTGTTATTTGCAACATACATAAGCTAAGTAGTGAAAAGAACAACAACAACAAAAAATCGTAAGAGCAAATATTCTCTGGAATCTCTTTCCTTTCCCCCTCAGAACTAACTGGGTGAAAGAGTACTTGGACACCGCTCCTGTTTTGATTCTCATTTTCAAACAAGTGCACGGCTTCACCGCCAGCGGCAAAAAGAAGGTCCACTACTACAACGAGATCAGCGTGTCCATCGCGTGTGGCATCCTCCTCGCTGCCCTGCAGGTACGTCAGCTTCCCACCCGGCCCCGGAGAGAGGGGTGATGCGCGGGGGCCGAGCGGGGGCCTTCCCTCACAGAGGGCAGCTGAGGTTCTGGTTCAGGGACATCTGGAGATGGTGATTCTAACGCTGAGTTCCGGAGGGAGGTAATTCTGATGTGAACACCGACTCTGAAACCAGGCCGGGGGAGGACAATGGGTCAGTGAGCTGGAATTCTTCCCGGAGAGTCGCCTGCAACGTCACTGCAGGGTCTGAAGAAAGGCTCTTCTGTCTGCCTTCATCTGTGACACAGGAAGGTCAAGGGCGTTGGGAGACGCACACGTTCAGAGCCCGGGAGTCCCAGGAACTGGGTTCCTCGCTGTGTGTGCTGTCATCTACGCCGATGGGATGCTTCAGAACTGTGAGGAGGACAGGATCTCTGAACGCCTTACTGGAGACGTGGAGTTGACATCGTATTGCACTAGGAAGAAGTTTATGTGCTTTAAAAAAAGCCCATCTATCTGGTCGCTAGAGCAATACAGTGGTACCTCGAGATACGAGTTTAATTCGTTCCGTAACCTTGAGGCGTGGGAAATTATGAGACGCTCGAGTCGCGGTAAACTGGTGGGTCGTGTGCAGCCGGCCGATCCGCGCGATGACTCCTATCTCAAATGTTGCTCGTATTTCAAAGCAAAAATCGCTCGCTCCATGGCTCGTATCTCAAAAAATCTCGTATGTTAGGGCACTCGTATCTCGAGGTACCACTGTACTAAGCATGGAGCAGGGTAGCTGAGGTTCGCCTTTCACCCGAGTCAGATCATTCCCTCAACAAATCTCTTCCGAGTTCCTTCTCTGGGACAGATCCTGGGGGGTCCTGGAGGAAGATGGTAAACAAGTCAAGCCAATAAGATGGAAGACTGAGACATCAATCTGCCAAGGAACAGACAGGTCACTGTGTGCTTCCTCACCAACACAAAGAAAAGTCCGTGCGTCAGAACACCGCACAAAGTATAATCTTTGTTGCACAAAAGAGAAATAGATTACAGTGGTACCTCGAGATATGAGTGCCCTAACATACGAGATTTTTGAGATACGAGCCATCGAGCGAGTGATTTTTGCTTTGAAATACGAGCAACATTTGAGATAGGAGACATCGCGTGGATCGGCCAGCTGCACACGACCCACCAGTTTACCTCGATTCGAGCATCTCATAGTTTCCCACGCCTCAAGGTTACGGAACA
>PVJN01062920.1:0-10899 GCA_004026805.1 Lasiurus borealis
CTTTGTAATAATTGTTCCCCTATAGACAAATACCTTTTTATTTTTGTTCTAAATTTTAGTTCTTTTATCATCACTTTCTTAATATGTACTTAGATTTTATAATGATTCAGTGAGTGATTTATTAAGTTTTTATTAGCCTGCTCTATGGCAACAATGTTTTTATTTTATTTTATTTTACTTTATTTTATTTTATTTTATTTTATTTTATTGAGGTGACCTTACTAAACATGAACATATAGGTTGCATGTGTGAATTAATAATTTACCAAATCTCTATTTAGGACCATGTGCCCACCACTCAAAGTCAAATCTCCTGTCACCTCATATTAGAACTCCTTTCTTCCGCGATCCTCCTTTCTCTGGCAACCACCACACTGCTGTTTATGTTCCTAAGTTTTAGTTTTATATCCACATATGAGTTAAATCATAAAATTTTTAGCTTTTTCTATTTGACTTATTTCACTTCGCATAAAGTTTTCAAGGTCCATCCATGTTGTTGTAAATGATGCTATTTAATTCTTTCTTCTAGCTGTGTAATACTCCATTGTGTACACTAGTATACACCATATCTCCTTTATACCGTCCTCCATCGTAGGGCACTTTGGCTGTTTCCAACTCTTGGCCACCATGAATAATGCTGCAATGAACATAAGGATGCATATATCTTTGCGCATAAATGGTTTCGAGTTTTTTTAGTATATACCCAGGTGTGGAATTGTTGTGGCATATGTTAGCTCTATTTTTAATTTTTTGAGGAATCACCAGACTGCTTTACATAGTGGTTGTACCACCAGCAATGAATGAGCATTCCCATTTTTCCACAGCCTCTCCAACACTTGTTGGTGCTTGTCTTGTTGCATCAATAGCAACAGTTTTTTAACCAGGGAGAATATAGTAACTAAAAGAGAGATGACATATCTACCTACATGAAGCTTACATTGTAGTGGTAAGAGGCAACAAAGAAAGTAAAACAAACAGGTGAATAAAGTAAAAGATAAATGAGGAAAAGACTAAAATAACAATTGGAAGAAGTGATAAAGGAAGGGGAGGAAGGAAGGAAGGAAGGAAGGAAGGAAGGAAGGAAGGAAGGAAGGAAGGAAGGAAGGAAGGAAGGAAGGAAGGAAGGAAAGAAGGAAAGAAGGAAGGAAGGGAGAGTGGGAGAGAGGGAGGGAGAGAAAGTGGAAGGGAGGGAGAGAAAGGAAGAAAAGAAGAAAAGAAAGAAGAAAAAGAATATAGGAAAGTGGAGGCTTTTTGAAAAGCATGGCCACACCTTCCATTCCTCTCAGGCCTGCATCTTTATTGTTCTCTCTTAAGCTCTATGCACAGCCATCCTGAAAAGGCCCTCAGCCCCTCACCCAGGCTGGCCATGCACCCCAGCAGGGACCCCCACACTGAAGCGGGTGTGGCCAGCTTGAAAACAGACATCAGCCCTTCACCCAGGCTGTCCACAGATCCCCAGTGGGGATCTTCACCCTATGAGGGCATGGCCACCCTGTAAACCACCACAGGCCCTTTGCCCAGGCCGACCTATGCCCCAAGGGAACCACCACCCTGATCTGGGACACCCTTCAGAGCACACCAGCCAGCCCCCACCCTTTTACCAGGTCTCTATTTATATGAATGAAAGGGTAATATGCTAATTAGACTGGGATTCCTTCTGGGAGACTTTCCAGATATTCTTCTGGACAAAGCCATGGTGGCAGGGCCAAGGTAGAGGCAGTAAGAGGCCAAGAGGGGACAGTAGTTGTGGGTGATCAGACTGGTGGGGGGTGAGGTTGTTGGAGGAAAACAGACCAGCAGGGGGGCCAGTTTGGGGTGAGCAGGCCAGCAGGGGGCCAATTCAGGATGAACAGGTTGGCGGGGGGGTGGGAGGGGCAGGGCAAGCAGGCCAGCAGGCAGGCAGAGTGATTAGGGGCAATAAGGTAGGCAGGCAGGTGGGTGAGCAGTTAGGAGCCAGGAGTCCCAGATTGTGAGAGGAATGTTTGACTGCAGGTTTAGGCCTGATCCCTGTAAACCAGCAGTAGGACATCCTTTGAGGGATCCCAGATGGGAGAGGGTGAAAGCCAGGCTGAGGAACACGCCTCCTCCCCCACCCCACCCCCCGTGCATGAATTTTGTGCACTGGGCCACCAGTTATTATATATTCATGTATGTGTGTGGGGAGTCTTGTTATTCTGTTATTCATTGGTGAGTATACTCAAATTTTAAAAAGCATTTTTTTTTAATTTAAAGGATAGGGCTCTGTTAGTGCTTGAGTGATGAGAAAAAAATACATAAGACATATGTTAAAGTCCACAAGTTGTGGCAGGTTAACTAGTAATTATAGTAAATCTCAAGGAGATGTGTAAAAAATTATACAAATTTGAACATTTAATCAAAGAAACAAAGTTTGAGGAGCATAAATGTAACAGTTTATCTACCTATCATCTATCCACCTAACATCTATTATATAATGACAAAAGTAGAAAGAAAAAAAAAAAACCTTAAAGATTTCATGGTGTTTGATGTGGATCTTGAAGCTTCCAAAAATAAAAATAGAATAAAAACATGACTTAGGTTTTTTTTTTCTATGTCTTTATCTTTCTTCTTATGTTATTACTTCTATGCTAACTTCTATATTCTTAGCTCTGGCTTCAAGCTCTAGTTTTAAATTTCTTGCTCTTTAGTGTAGTATATAATATAGTAATCAATAATACCTATACTAATGTAGTTCCTACATTATCAACTTGATGCTTTTGTATTTAATTCTGAACGTCTTGGAGAAATTACATGTTTTACCAGAGGAATAACATAACCTGATTATATTTTAGTACATCGCTTTGTGAATAGTAAAAGAGAAATAAAGAAGGGCAGCAAAATAAAAGATTTGTCAGGATACAAATACAATATTTTAGACCATAAATTCAAAAGGACTGTATTATGAGTAAATGTTTTTAAAGATCTTCAATGTCAAGGATTTCCTCTCTTATATCTAACAAATGTAAAATAAAACTGAAACAATAGCTTTTCTCTGTCATGGTGAGCTAAACTGAATATTAAGTAAGGTATTTATGGAAAAAAGGGTATAAACAGGAATAATGTGGGTATAATTATAGTTATAGAATAGATTTAAATAATGATTCCATAAGTAGAACTGACTCATTTTATTCACTATACATTAAAAAAAAAAACTGTGTAAGGGTAAAAAAACAAAAACAAAACACTAACAATAGATTTAGTGCTAACACACACACAAAGCATATAATTAAAATAAAATGTTACTTTTTAAAGGTTACATAGATTTTTTTGGTTATATCGAGCTGAGATATAATCTATTTTTTTCTGGAAGCATATAATATGAGAAAACACCAAAATATTATACTAGGAAAATAAATACAGGAGTCACTAATTGACATTATTTGCTAATAGTATCAAAAACTAACCACTGAGCCAAATGAAAACATTCCCAAAGATCAGATTGATTCTTCATTCTCTGTGGGCCTAAATATACTCTCTACTTACCCTTTTTCTCCTCCAGATTTACTCTTCACTCCTTTCCATCAGGCTGTGTGGTCTAAATTTTTGAAACGTGTTACACTGTATCAATTAGATCCTCTTTCTCTCTGGCTTTGATTGGGATGACTAATGAGAGGTACTAATGAAGCAGGAATTTTGGGATAACATAGGCCAGCTTAGAGATTTTTTTTTTTTTTTTTTTTTTAGAATTGGGGTCCATGGAAAGTACAGGGCTGCAGACTGGCAGAAGATACATTTCCATAACACAAGGAAGCCAGGTGGAGTTACATTTCCATAAGACAAAGAGACAGCAACAGGTATATTTCCATAAGACAAGGGAACTGGAAGTAGCCAATCAAGGTCATATCCTACCTAATAAAAGAGTAATATGTAAACTGACCATATCTTCACTACACCCACAGCCATGCCCACCAGTCAATCAGGAGCTAGTATGCAAATTAACCCAACCAAGATGGATACCACCACAAAAAGAGCAGGAGGGAGGCTTGGATTGCCCTGGTGATGGAGGAAGTCAAGCTTTCCACATATCCTGGCCAGCCCAGGCTTCTGCTAAAGACTACAAAGTTTCAATTGTAGAAGTTAATTAAATCCCAGATACCAAGACCTCCACTTGGATTGCTGAGGGGCATGGCTGGCCTGCAAACCCCTCACCCAGGACACCCCATGCCCCAAGGGAATCCCCATTCTGATGTGGGACATCCTTTAGGGCAAACCACCTGGCCCTCACCCATGCACCAGGCCTCTATCCTATCTAATAAAAGAGTAATATGAAGATTGACTATCACTCCAAAACACAAGATGACTGCCCCCATGTGGACACAAGATGGCCAGCCCAAGAAGGCCAGCAGGGGAGGGCATTTGGGAGTGACCAGGCCTGCAGGGAAGGGCAGTTCAGGGAGACCAGGGCTATGGGGATGGCAGTTAGGTCCAAACATGCTTGCAGGGGAGCAGTTAGGCATAGATCAGAATGGCAAGGAAGTGGTTAGGGGATGATCAGGCTGACAGGCACAATTGGTTAAGGGCAATCAAGAAGGCAGGCAGGTGAGCAGTTGGGAGCCAACAGTCCTGGATTGTGAGAGGGATGTCTGACTGATTGTCTGGGATCAGGCTTAAACGGGCAGACATCCCTCAAGGGGTCCCAGATTGGAGAGGGTACAGGTTGGGCTGAAGGACAGTGGGCCTTTAGTTTATAAAATATAGAGAAGGAATCCCTTCATTCATTCATTCATTCAGAAGAAGAAAACCCAGAGGGAAGGAGAAGGGTGAACCTTACATGTCCAAGGGGAATATTGAACAATCGTAGGGGATATCAAGGCACCAGGTTCTTCAGCCTTTATAAGCCATTGGAAAAGGAACTCAGTGGGACTTTTCCCCCTCCTCACGTGGGAGTTAGTTCAGAGACCCTTTTTCCCCTCCCTACATGGGAGTCCATTCTGTGGGACTCTTCCCTTTCCCCACATGGGAGTCTGTACCTGTTCTCCAATAAATCTTCACCTTTGTTATACACTTTCTGTCTGTGGATTCATTCTTCAATTCCAGTGGACAAAGAATCCAGATCCAGTCAAAAAAATTGATATCACTAACAGGAGAACCAAAGTCATAACAGACTGATGCCCAAGATATTTTTGTCTTAGTTCTCCCCCTCCCCATAAGGGACACTCTGGGTTGGCAATGGCTGCATCCTCTAAAATCATAGATTCTGAATGTAAGGTCCTCTCCTAACAGCTACTGGGAAGGCTAAAAATGTCTAATTCCAATGTAACCCTGATATTTGGGACTAGTGATCTGAATCCAAGTCAGCAAGCTCAGTGTACATTCCTGATAACCTATAATTAAGTCCCTCTCTCTTTCCCAGATACTGGTCTTGCAAAACCTGTTACTGTGAACAGTGCACTGCCCTGGAGGGAGGGCGATTAACACTGGCGCCAGGTCAGAACATCAAATATGGCCTGGAGATCCCCAATACCTGGGGGTCTTTTTGCAAGGCCCAAAAAAAGGACCAGAAGCATAATCCTTGTTTGTGAGACAAAGACCATGCATGTTCCTTCACTCAGATTTGGAAGGCTGTTCCCTGAGTCCACTGGTGTATTAAACAGTGTCCCTCCATTTCTTTGAATGAAGTGTCCTTGGTTTTCTTTGGTCTTGTGAAACAGTACCACCTTTCCCTGAGTGTGTGTGTGTGTGTGTGTTAATTCCTGCTTCTCCTTGCTTCCTCTTGACATGATATGGTCACAAGTTTCTCTCTATTATTACTCTGAGAGTGTTCCATAATTGTGATTTTTATTAATCTGTCCATCACCATTGTAATCAGTTATTCTATTAAAATTTTATCATTTATCCCTTTTTTTATTGCACTAATCCATTATTTTCTGGATGCTGACTAATAAAAATAACTATCTGGAGCTAATTTAGTTTTTAAAATAAATTGACTATAGCAATATAGAATAAAGAAGATATAATAAGAAATAAATCATGATAAACCAGTTATTTACTTTAAAATGTATAAATATCTCTAGTTGCTCTGTTTGGCTTTCTTACTCTACCCTTATATTGTGTTATTTAATGCATATACAAATTTTGTGAAATATCAAACAAGTATAATAATGTAATGAGAATATAATAATGTAATAAGATTTATAGATTTCTTATTTTAATGAGTTACAGTCTGGTTATAATCAACAAACAATTTCTTATTAAGTGACATTTAGAATGAGATCTTGCCCAACCTGCATGACTCAGTGGGAGCATACACCTATGAACGAGGAGATCATGGTTTGGTTCCTAGTCAGAGCACATGCCAGGGTTGTGGGCTCCATCCCCAGTGGGAGGCATGCAGAAGACAGCTGACCAGTGATTCTCTCTCTCTATCCCTCCTCCTTCTTCTCTGAAATCAATAAAAATATATATGAGAATGATACCTAAAATATGAATAAGGGTTGGTAGTCTAAGTATTCTAGGCAACAGCATGTAAAGTGATCTTAGAGGATTAATAAACTTAAAAGGATATAAAAGAAATCCACCTTGGGACAGAAAAAAACAGTTGATGAGATGGGGAAATTCAGTACTAGCCAGGTCATAAAGATTTCAATACAATGCTAAGAACTTTTATTTTTCTCTCCCAAGTTCAATGGGAAACTTTCAGAGTACTTTGAATGGAGTGATGCAATTATATTTGCATTTTAAATTTATCTGAGGGTTGTATAGAAAGTGTATTAGAGAAAACAACCAATGGACACTGGTTGAGACAGGCAGGTAAAGAAGACCAGTGCATTTGTACAGGGTAGAAATTTGAACATCAAGACAGGTAGTTAATGGTCATCATAAAGATAATCACTTACATCAACACAACTATAGCTTAGCCGCTAATGGCATTCTTTCCTTGTTTATTGTTACATATTTTAATTAACTTTCTTTTTCCTAATTTTTTTTCTTTTCCATTCAATGAAAAGATTCTTAATATTTTGTGTGTCAGAATTCCCTGTGAGAAACTGATGAGAACATCTCTCTTCTGTTCAGAAAACAATTAATGAGTGCACATTCACTAAAATTTCTCCACTTAGATTTTGAAGATTCTTCACCAAAATCCATACATAGACACATAAATAAAGAAAACCTGAACCACAAGGAAATAGTTTGGTAAATACTCTCATTAGATAAGCAAAATCAGGCTTAAATTACTGTTTTAATGTTCATATCATAAAACATAATTTTGATTAATTAGGGATATTGAGCAGAGAACTGAGTTAAAAAAGTAAAATATGGGTATTCATTTGAGAAATATTAATGAATCTTTGCTGATGTATATTTTTGCCTAGTTATCTGAGGTTTCTATATTTTGGCTTGTTTGATTTCAGAGAGAAGAGAGAGAGAGAGAGAGAGAGAGAGAGAGAGAGAGAGAGAGAGAGAGAGAGAGAGAGAGACATCAATGATGTCTCATCAATTGGCTGCCTCCTCCACACCCCAAACTGGGGATTGAACCCTCATTCCTGGCATGTGACCTGACGGGGAATTGAACCATGATCTCCTGGTTCATAGGTCAATGATCAACCACCACTGAACCATGCCAAATGGGTGCATGTTCTTACCTTTTATGAACTTGAGTCTCTTAACTATTCTCTCTACTTTCAATCTTTACTCCATAGGAACATTGGTTATCTGGTATCATATTCCTAAACTACATAAAACTTCCCAATGGTTCCTCAATCTCCTATGCTTGTAAGAATATTATTATTGGCCTTTGTATCTGTCATTTTTCTCTTTGCTCAATCATAAAAGGTTACTTTTGCACAAATATATATTATTAATTTAATCATCAGGCCATTACATATGTTCTTCCTCTGTTTGGTATACCCTTCCTTGATACCTTCTTACCTAGGTCTACCTGTGGCACTCCATAATCTTTCACAAGTGACATTTTCAGTAGAGGTCTCAGTAAAAAAATGCCTTCCTTTCTTAAAATTATACATCAGTTACACTTTTATCATATTCTGAATTTAACAAGCTATGTTGATTGAATTGTTGACATGTTTGCTTCTCCACTAAACTATAAAGAGTACTACTTTTTATTAAAAAAAGAGCAATATTTAGCAAAGGTATTAAGTATGTACTCAATAAATAATTATTGAAGTTTATAAGTGTATGGATTAATTTTTGTTATTTTAATGAGAAACATGTATCTAGTGTTCTAAGTCACTGGCTTATGTGGCTTTTAAGAGCCCAACCCCTGTGTCAGTTGCAGACAGCTTATGTTCTTTGACTTTTCAAGTGAAATATTAATAATTCAATTTAGAACTATTATTTTTAACTCTGTCCATAATGCATGATATTATGATTGCAAAGACACCGTCCTTGCCCACAGTGTTCACAATCTTATTTATGTGCCAAAGAAAAGGGAATTACTAGTATGTATACAAGGACATACGGAATCAAGAGTTTAATTCCTACTAAAGCTCCTTTATTCTCCATTCTCCACAATGCAGCCAATTGATTTCTATATTTCCTCTTTTGGCATTGTATGAAATTCTATTTTTAGTGTTCTAGCACCAGTCTGTAGTAATTCTTTGATTCTCTGAACTCCATCAAATATGGAATAAAAAGGCACTACATATATATCTCCATCCTAAAGGTCAAGGTGGTTCAGTTTTGTTATCAAAGAAATACCTTTAAGACCTCAGAATTATTTTGAAATAAGGGAATGGAAAATTCTGCCAATACCATATATGCAATTATTTTTTTTTTTTGTGTCAATCTAAGAAGCAATGGAAATATATACATCCAGCACATATGTACTACTTTCTCCTTTATTTCCTTAGAGGAAGAGGTGGGATTTAGCCTGTCAGTGATATCTGTAATATGGTTACAGTAAAATCTGTATGCAATGTGACCAGAACATCTGCAATTTTTTTTTCTAGAGCAATTATAAAACTAAATATTTACTATTTAAAAGTGATGCTTAACTTGCCTCTGTAAATCATTTCTTTACAATGTAAATAACACTCAGAAATTGTGGCCATCTCTTACTTTACAAGTTCAGCCTCTGTTCCTGTGATTCCTTATTTCTGAGGACTATTGATTAATTTGGCTAAGAGAGTAATTCCTTTAGCTTATTATGGACGATCTTATATACAGTCTCTTTCCTACTGTTATTTTTTCTCTTTCTGCACAACAGCACTTAACTGCAACCTACCTGGTCTACTATTTATAACACATGCATTTCACTTCCCTGCTCCGATATAGTTAGCATCGTTTTATCTTCATTTAAAAAAAAAAAAAACAATGCCTCTCTATATGTCCAAGTTCTACTATTCTTTGAAGGTCCATTGTCATTTTCCACTTTCTCCATGAACCTTTCATTAACTATCTTAACTTCTATTTCTTACATGACTTGGTAGTTATTGTTTATTTGCTTCAATTGGCATAAGTACTAATAAATTTGTTAAGTTATTCATGTTTATGGTGAAATAGGTCTTCCTACTCACATCTACCCATTAGGTAGTGAATCAACAATATCCATGTCCCTGAGATAAATGACAGAGATTAGTGCTGCTTT
Source organism: Lasiurus borealis (assembly GCA_004026805.1). Classification (NCBI taxonomy): domain Eukaryota; kingdom Metazoa; phylum Chordata; class Mammalia; order Chiroptera; family Vespertilionidae; genus Lasiurus; species Lasiurus borealis. The sequence continues at coordinate 9,565 of PVJN01062920.1, forward strand.
CAAAGGCTTGAGAATATCCTCTAAAATAAGAGTAATGAATATCAGCTATATACTCAAGACAAATTAAAGCAGCAGGGTATATAGTTTGTTTCAAAAAACCCTCCTTGAGAATGATTTTTTAGAAATTATAATGAGCTAGGAACAGTAGCACATTTATGCAAAAAATGAAAGAAAATATCCTAGAGTATAGTCAGGTCTTTTCTGTAAAGCAATTCATTGATTTGGAGAAAAAAAAAAAGGCTGTCATATATTTATTTTTCTATGTTTGTTTTAGTTTTTCTGTCACATTTCTGCTCTTTGGCATGTTTTAGTATAATTTTAACAAAATGAAATAGCTATAGCAATGTGTTTGGCAGTTTTATTATTTCTAGTCTGTAAAAAGATTCTGATATTTTATTCAGAAGTTGTGCTTTAGTCTGTTCACATGTTTATTTCTTTTATTAATAAACTCTGAATTAGGCATTTGGGGAGTATAAAAATTATAAAAGATCCAAATATGACACTATATCATAATTTTAATTTCATTAAAGAAAATACAATATGCATGTAAAGTAGTTTGAAAATTAACTGGCACTTATATATATTCAATTTTAAGTTCTAATTGATTCAGAATGTCTAGGTAAAGCCAAGGACTAAAAGAACCTTTAATATGAATTACTATTCAAAGCAATGAACGCCCAAAATGTTCTACCATATGCTATGCATACTAGCTGATAACTCAAAGCCTACCCCTTACCCAGGGAATTGCCCTTGGGCGAATGAGGGCTGCATGTCTGAGGTCTGATGACTCCCTCCTCTTGCTCAGGGGCAGCCCTGGGCCAACTAACTGAATGCAGGGGTATAACCCTCCACCACTCATTTCGTTAAGGCAGTGCTATCTCTGTGGTATAATTCATGCTTCAGCATTCCTCTGTGTCATTAAACTGAAGGGATTGTCTAGTTAAAATTGCATTCTTGCTTGATTTGCTACTTTTTCAGCTACTGCCTTGCTCCCCATTTCTACCGAGAACACTTCCTAGTACAGCACTTGACCAAGACCCATGGCAGACTCCACTTCTAGAGAAACTTACTGACGTACATCTTTAGAACAAATTTAAAAAGAAACTGTTCTCCCTATTTTATAGTAAATCAGTCATATTTTCCAGACTGGCGATCCAGAATGGTATCAGATTACAGAAACTATTTGGATTTTGAATAGATATTTCATAAAGTGTTTTCCTTAAGACTTTCTATAGTATCTGAGTACAAAAGGAAAGGGCAAGTTCCTAAGCTTATTAATTTTGATTACTTTTTAACATCCAAGACTTATCAAGGAGCATTATAACTTTCAATATT
>PVJN01062921.1:0-10899 GCA_004026805.1 Lasiurus borealis
AGCAAATCAGGTTCAGCAGTACATCAGAAAGATCATACATCATGACTAAGTAGGATTTATCCCAGGGATGCAAGGATGGTACAATATCCTCAAATCAATAAATGTGATACATCACATAAACAAATTGAGAGATAAAAATCACAAAGTCATATCAATTGAGGCAGAAAAAGCATTTGACAAAATCCAATACCCTTTTTGATAAAAACTCTCAGCAAGGTGGGAATAGAAGGATCATGTCTCAATATAATAAAAGCCATATATGAGAAACCCATAGCCAACATCATAGTCAATGGGCAAAAACTAAAAGCATTTCCCCTAATAGCAGGAACAAGACATGGATGCCTACTCTCAGCACTCCTGTTCATCATGGAAGTATTAGCCATTATTATTAGACAAGAAGAAGAAATAAAAGGCATCCAGATTGAAAAAGAAGAAGTAAAACTGTCCTTATTCGCAAATTTTATAATATTGTACATAGAAAACCCTAAAGACTCTCTCAAAGAATTATTAGACTTAATAAATGAATTCAGCAATGTAGCAGGATACAAAATTAATGCCAAAAAATCTATGGCATTTCTATACATCAGTGGTGAACTTAGAGAAAGAGAGACTAGAAAAGCAATCCCATTTACCATTATACCAAAAATAAATACAGTGGTACCTCAATATACAAGTTTAATTCGTTCTGTAACCTTGAGGCTTGGGAAACTATGAGACGCTCAAGTCGCGATAAACTGGTGGGTCATGTGCAGCCGACTGATCCGCGCAATTACTCCTATCTCAAATGTTGCTGGTATTTCAAAGCAAAAATCGCTCGCTTGACGGCTCGTATGTTAGGACACTCATATCTTGAGGTACCACTGTAAAATAAATAAATAAATAAATAAATAAATAAATAAATAAATAAATAAATAAGATACCTATGAATAAACTTAACTAAAGAGGGAAAAGACTAAATGTGAAAAACTACAGGACACTGAAAAAAAGATAGAAAGGAAGACATAAAGAGATGGAGAGCATATGTGTTCATGGATTGGTAGAATAAACATCATCAAAATGTTCATTCTACCCATAGCAATATATAGATTCAATGCACTGTCCATTAACATACCAAACACATATTTCACAGATGTAGAACGAACTCTCCAAAAATTCATCTGGAATAATAAAAAGACCCTGAAGAGCTGCAGCAATCCTGAGAAAGAAGAACAAAGTAGGTGGGATCTCAGTGCCAGATATTAAGCTGTATTACAAAGCCACTGTTCTCAAAACAGCCTGGTACTGGTGTAAGAACAGACATATAGATCAATGGAATAAAATAGAAAAGCCAGATATTTACCCAAACCACTATGCCCAATTAGTATTCGACAAAGGAGGCATGAACATACAATGGAGTCAAGATAGCCTCTTCATTAAATGGTGTTGGAAAAATTGGACAGGTACATTCAAAAAAAAATGTAACTAGACCACCAACTTACACCATACACAAAAATAAACTCAAAATGAATAAAGGACTTAAATATAAGATGGGAAACCATAAAAATACAAGAGGAATCCACACGCAGCAAAATCTCAGACATAAGCCAAAAGAACTTCCCTGACACTACTCCTAGGACAATGGAAACTAAAAAGAAAATAAACAAATGGGACTATATCAAAATAAAAAGCTTTTGCACAGCAAAAGAAACCTCAACAAAACAACAAGAAAGACCACTACATGAGAGAACATATTTGCCAATGTTATCATTGATAAGGGTTTTAATCTCCAACATTTGCAGGGAACTCATGTAACGTAACAAAAAGGAAGATAAAGAATCCAATCAATAAATGGGCAAAGGACCTACATAGGAACTTTTTGAAATAAGACAGAAGGCCAAGAAACATGAAAACATGCCCAATGTCACTAATTATCTGAGAGATGCAAATCAAAACGACAATGCAGCACCATCCCACACCTTTCAGAATGGCTATCATCAACAAATCAATAAGCGACAAATGTTGGTGAGGTTGTGGAGAAAAAGGAACCCCCATGCACTGCTGCTGAGAATGCAAATTGTTGCAGCCACTTTGGAGAACAATATGGAGTATCCTTAAAAAACTAAAATTTGACCCAATATATTCTAGGAATATATCCTAAGAAGATAGAAACATCATAAAGGATTTATGTACCACTATGTTCATAGTGGCACAATTCACTATAGCTAAGATTTGAAAACAGTTTAAGTGTACATTAACAGATGAGTGGATTAAAAAACTGTGGTACATATACACAATGAAATACTATGCTGCACTAAAAAAGAAGGAATTCCTACCATTTGCAACAACATGGATAGAACTGGAGAGCATTATGTTAAGTGAAATAAGCAAGCCAGAGAAAGATAAATATCACATGATCTCACTTATCTAGGAAAATAATTAACAACATAAACTGATGAACAAAAGCAGATCCAGATACACGGAAGCATTGATCACACTGTCAAATCTCAGAGGAAAGGAAGGGGAAAGTGGGGTAAGGGGAAGAAATCAACCAAAGAGCTTGTATGCATGCATATGAGCCTAACCAGTGGATAAAGACAACAGGGAGCGTATGAGTGGGGATGGGGGTTGGGAAGGTAATGGGCAGATGAGGACAAATATGTAATACCTAAATCAATAAAGAAATTAAAATAAAAAAAAGAAGATAGCGTTTAGATCCTAATCCTCTTGTAAAATGCAAATCCACTACAGCTTTATAAATGAAATGAGTCTGATTTTCTTTTTTTGTGCTGTTTGTCAGCATTGGATGTCAGGGTTCAGTTAGCTTTCTAAAATTAGACATGGACTGCAAAGCAACTTTTAACAAATCTATGCTTTTAAATAAATAACATGGAATAAGAATTAAAATGTCATTAAGTAGCTTTTTAACTAATTATATATAATTTGGGTTTTATTTAGGTTTCATACATTTTTCACTCAGCTCTGGTAGTTTATGCTACCATATGTTTCTCATATAAATATTTCTACATTTAACAACCTAATCTTCCCCTCATAATTGTTAATGTAATTCTTATCTATCATTATACTCATGTTATAATTGGTAATGCTTATCTTTTTATTTTCTTTATCAGGCTAACTAGCAGTTTATTTTGGGGTCATTTCAAAATTCTTTCTTAGTCTTACAATCATGCTATCTTTTTTTAATAATGTGAAAACACTACGTGAGTTTTTTTATCATAACAAATTTTAAGTGTGCAATATATTCTTATTGACTAGAGGTACAGTATTGTACCTATAAAGCTTATCACCTTAACTAAAACTTTATTGATTAATTATTTAATTAATCCCCATTTCCTACTGCCTCCAATGCCTGGTAATCAGCATTCCAGTCTTTGATTTTTATGAAGTCAACCATTATACTATACTAGAGGTCTGATGTACGAAATTTGTGCAAAGGGCTTGGCCCTCACAGCCATGGCTTTGTCTGGAAGTTCATTCGTATGGTCATTCGGCTGTTCAGTCTAATTAGCATATTAGCTCTTTATTATATAGGATAACTCACAAAGTAGAATCTTGACATTTTTATCTTTCTGTGTCTGACTTACTTCATTCAGCATAAGTTCCTCAAGGTCTACCCATACCATCACATATTGCAGACATTTCTTGTTATTTTTTATTTTTTTAATTTTATGGATTTCAGAGAGAGGAAGAAAGAGGGAGAGATAAGAGAGAATCATTATTTACAGAAAACTCATACAACTTAACAAAAGGAAGATAAACAATTCAATTAAAAAATGGGCAAAGGACCTAAATAGACACTTTTTGAAAGAGGACATACAAAAGGCTGAGAGACAAATGAAAACATGCCTCAAATCACTAATCATCTCAGAGTTGCAAATCAAAACAACAATGAGATATCATCTCACACCTGTCAGAATGGCAATCATCAACAAATCAACAAACGACAAGTGCTGTGGAGGATGTGGAGAAAAAGAAATTCTCGTGGGAATGCAGACTGGTGCAGCCACTGTGCAGAACAGTATGGAGTTTCCTCAAAATAACTAAAAATGGAACTCCTATTTGATCCAGTAATCTGTCTTTTAGGACTATATCCCAATAAACTAGAAACATCAATTAGAAAAGATATGTGCACCCCTATGTTTATAGCAGCACAATTTACCATAGCTAAGATTTGGAAACAACCAAAATGTCCATTAGTAGATGAATAGATTAGAAAACTGTGATACATCTACACAATGGAATACTATATTGCAGTAAAAAAGAAGTTCTTACCATTTACAGCAGCATGGATGGAACTGGAGAGCATTATGCTAAGTGAAATAAGCCAGTCAGAGAAAGATAAATATCACATGATCTCACTCATATGTGGAATATATTGACTAACATAATTTGATGATCAAAAATAGACCTAGAGACAAATGGCAAGAAAAGTGTGTGGTGGGGGAGGGTAGAGAGCAACCAAAGGACTTGTATGCATGCATATTAGCATAACCAGTGGACACAGATACTGGGGCTGTGGGGGCTTGCCCTGGGTGGGAATGGCTGGAGGAGGAGAGTCAACTGAGGAAAAAGGAGACATATGTAAAACTTCAGACAATAAAAAAAGAACAATAAAAAAGAGAGAGAGACAGAGAGAGACAGAGAGAGACAGAGAGAATCATTAATCGGTTGCCTCCTGCATGCCCCCTACTGGGGATCAAGCCCACAACCTGGGCATGGTCCCTCATGTCCTGGCTCATGGGTCAGTGCTCAACCATTGAACTATGCTGGTTGATAGAAATTTCTTGTATTTTAAAGGCCAAATTGTATTCCATTGCATATATATGTATCACATCTTTATCCATTCAACTGTCTATAGATGTGAGGGTCATTTCTTCATGTTAACTATTGCAACTTGTGCTGTAATAAGTATAAGAGTACTAATGTAACTTTGAGATCCCAATTTCTTTTGTTTATATACCCAGAAGTGGGGTTGCTAGGTCATATGGCAGTTCATTACAAAAATTTAAAGAATCTTCTAGTATTTTTCATAGTGGCTGCACTATTTTACATTTCCATCAACATTTTACAAGAGTTCTAATTTCTCAACATTATCACCAACACTTGCCTTTTTTTTTCCTTCATATATATATTAGCCATTTGTATATCTTCTTTGGGAAAATGGCTATTCTAGTCTTTAGCTATTTCTTAATCAGGTTATTAGGTTGGATTTTTTGTTGTTATTGCGTTATAAGAATTGCTTACATAATCACGTTAATCCTTACTGGGTATATGATTTGTACTGTATCCTTTTCTTTGCAGAAATTTTAAGTTTGTTGTGATCAAAGTCCTAAAGTCAACTTTGCAGAATTAGAAAAACAAGCAATATCAAAAACTAGAGGCCCAGTGCATAGAATTCGTGCAGAGGATGGGGTATCCCTCAACCCAGTCTTCACTCTCTCACAATTTAGGACCCCTCGGGGGATATCTGATTGCTGCCCTGTGGGATCGTGCATAAACCAGCAGTTGGACATCCCTCTCCCAATCAGGGATTGCTGTATCCTAACTGCTCACCTGCCTGTCCCATTGCCCCTAACCACTCGCCTGCCTGCCTGATCACCCCTAACCATCTTTGCCTTGGCTCCTGCCACAGTGGCTTCATCTGGAAGGACTTCAGAATGACACCTGAAATGTCATTCAGCTATCTAATTAACATATCACACTTTTATTATTATAGATTTTTTAGGTCCTTTGTCCACTTTTTGAATGGATTATTTACCTTACTTTTGCTAGATTGTATGAGTTTCCTGTCAATTTTGAAGGTTAAACCATTATCAGAGATAACATGGGCAAGTATGTTCTCCCATGAAGTGGGCTTTCTTGTTTTGTTGATGGTTTCTTTTTTTGTGAAAAAGTTTTTTATTTTGATTTAGTCCCATTTGTTTATTTTCTCCATAGTTTCTATTGTCCAAGGAGCTGTATTGGTAAATATATTGCTATGACATATGTCTGATATTTTGCTTCCTATGGATTCTTCTAAAATCTTTATGGTTCCCCGTTTTACATTTAAGTCTTTATCCATTTGGGTTTATTTTTGTATTGGTGTTCTAGTTTCATTTTTGTGTATGTATCTGTCCAATTTTCCCAACACCATTTATTAAAGAGACAGTCTTGACTCCATTGTATGTTCTTTCCTCCTTTGTCAAATAATAATTGAGCATAGTCGTTTGGGTCGATTTCTGGGTTCTCTATTCTATTCCATTGGTCTATATGTCTGTTCTTGTGCCAATTTCAGACTGTTTTGAGAACCGTGGCTTTGTAATACAGCTTGATATCTGATATTGAGATCCCACCTACTTTGTTCTTTTTTTCTCAGGATTGCCACAGGTCTTTGGGATCTTTTTTTTTATTTCAGATGAATTTTTGGAGAGTTTGTTCTAGTTCTGTGAAATATGCTGTTGCTATTTTAATGGAGAGTGCATTGAATCTATATATTGCTTTGGGTAGTATGGACATTTTGATGATGTTGATTCTACCAATCCATGAACGTGGTATGTTCTTTCATCTGTTTATGTCTTCCTCTATCTCTTTTACAGTGTCCTGTAGTTTTTTTGCATATAAGTCTTTTACCTCCTTCATTAATTTTATTTCAAGATATCTTAATAATTTTGTTACAACAGTAAATAGGATTTTTTTTTTAGTTTTTCTTTCTGTGAGTTTGTTATTGGTGTACTGTATAAAAAAAGCCATAGATTTCTAGGTGTTAATTTTGTATCCTGCTACATTGCCGAATTCATTTATTAAATCTAGTAGTCTTTCATGGAATCTTTAGGGTTTTCTATGTATAATATGTCATCTGTGAATAATTATAGTTTTACCTCTTTTCCAATTAGGATGCCTTTTATTTCTTCTTTTTGTCTGATCGCTATGGCTAGCACTTCCAGTACTATATTGAAAAGGAGTGGTGAAAGTGGGCATTCCTAAAAGCCAAGAGACACATGAGAACATGCTCAAAGTCACTAATCATCCCAAATATACAAATAAAAATGATAATGAGGTACTATCTCACACCTTTTAGAATGCCTATCGTCAACAAATCAACAAAGGACAAGTACTGGTGAGGATGTGAAGAAAAAGGAACCTTCCTGCACTGCTGTTGGGAATGCAGACTGGTGCAGCCACTGTGGAGAACAGTATGGAGTTTCCTCAAAAAATTAATAATGGAACTTCCATTTGAGTCAGTAATACCACTTCAAGGGAATACATCCCAAGAAATCATAAACACCAATCAAGAAGGATATAGGTTACCCCTGTGTTCATAGCAGCACAATTTACAATAACTAAGATTTGGAAACAGCCTAATTGTCCATCAGCAGATGAATAGATTAGATAACTGTGGTACATCTACACAATGGAATGCTTTGCTGCTGTAAGAAAAGAAGGAACTCTTACCATTTGCAACAGCATGGATAGAGCTGGAGAGCGTTATGCTAAGCGAAATAAGCCATTCAGAGAAAGATAAATATCACATAATCTAACCCATTTGTGGAATATAACGAACACCATAAACTGATGAACAAAAATAGAGACAGAGACATACAAGCATCAAACAGACCATCCAACCTAAGAAGAAAGGCTGGAGGGGGTGTGTAAGCCATCAACCAAAGGACTTGTATGCATGCATATGAGCATAACCAATGGACACAGACATTTGGGGTGGGGGAGTGGCTGGGGAGAAGTCAATGGGGGGGAAAGTTGACTTATATAATACTTTAAACAATAGAGAATTTAGATTAAAAATATTCTTTCACTTTATAAATGTCATTGATAGAGTACAACATACCCTTTGAGACGCCGTGATCCTTTGCATCCTAGACATTTAAAACAATATTTCTATGGTTCTGTTTTGGTTTTCAGAATATTACTAATCTGATTTAGTTTCTGGTGTCTACAATATATGGCAGGCATTAAGATTAGGGATGCTTGCCAAAACTGGTTTGGCTCAGTGGATAGAGCATTGGTCTGTGGACTGAAGGGTCCCAGGTTCGATTCTGGTCAAGGGCATGTACCTGGGTGTGGGCACATCCCCACTAGGGGGTGTACAGGAGGCAGCTGATCGATGTTTCTAACTCTCTATCGCTCTTCCTTCATCTCTGTAAAAAATCAATAAAATACATTAAAAAAAAGATTAGGGATGCTCTCTATAAAAACTGTAAATGTTTACTTTTTGCAATGAGGTATATTTATTGCTCTTTCTCCAACTAATTCTGACTTCTTGCACTAGGCTGTATTTATAAATAAGAGGTAATAAAAATCCTACTCTTGCACGAATTTCATGCATCAGGCCTCTAATTACACACACACACACACACACACACACACACACACACACACTAGTAAAAGCCTATGCAACCGTTACGACCAAAGGACCAGAATGAGCGGTCCACCAGTCACTGTGATGCACACTGACCATCAGGGATAAGACGCTCAATTCAGGAGTTGCTTCCTGGTGGTCAGTGCACTCCCATTGCCATCCTCCATTCTGCAAGTTTTGATGCACATACACAGGGAATTAGTTGTTATTTCATCAACAAAATGATAAGATCCACTCTAATTTCAGAGTTGTTAGGACATCAAAACAACATGAACATCAGTTAACATCCAGTCAGAAAACAGAACTCTCAGGAAACTTAATAAGAATAATTTAATAGAGAACTACTTTTAAAAATGTTAGAGAACTAAGAGGCAATAGAGCTGCTTAAGACAGTGAGAAAGAAACCTCTGCCCCTGAGGGAAGTTGCTCTTACTTTCAGAGCAGAAGAATAAAGAAAATAGGGGGTGTTATTAGTGAATGTGAAGGAACATTCCTGGCAGAAATGGGAGTCACAGAAGAAGCTTGAACCATGGAGGGAGAGACTGCTTAGAGCTAGAGCCATGGAGGAGAGGCCTGACTGAAGATGCCTTCTACAGCTAGGAGAAGAGGAGAGGGCCCTCTGTCTTTCCCTCCCCTCCCCCGATTGCTCACATATGTCTTCCATTACTTGAAACTAAAAGGAAGCCAGCTGGCAAGAAGCCTGGGGAATATATTTTTCAGGGTCAGCAGAGAAAGGGATGGATGAGAAATGGATCTGAGAGCAAACTTGGAAATGTTTAGCAAAATAAGCATTGCAGAATTGATTAAATATGCTATTTCTCTATCACTATATTTATCTCTATAATGAATGTGATCATAGAAGGCTTGCACTTTTATAAACCAGTTTTTATACTTACTATATATATATATATATATATATATATATATATATGGCCTAGCTTTGTTTGTATGTATTTTTTGTTGTTGTTGCAGTGGCTTCTGTATTGTTTAGATAATATTTATTAAAGACTCATAAAAATGTTTACATTTCTATGTAGCTTTATAAGCCTTTACTCATTTTTATGTTTTCTTTGCACAATACACACTTTTGTTGCCTTCCCCTTGAATATGCAAGCCCCACAGATGCTTTTATATTTGTTGCATATTTATAGTAAAGGCAATTTTATTTAATCATTTTTACATTTTACTATCACTCAGATATTAGCATGTGTATATTTATTAAACTAGAATCAATTCGAACAATAAAATAGACATTTGAGTTATAATTTTCTTAAGGAAGCCATTGTTATAGTGGAAAGCTCATGTTTTCACTTTATAGTTTTATGCATATTTCACTATATTCCGTAATTCTGCATGCAAACTACTGATTAGTTGTCCAGTTAAACTTTAGATTTTAGTTTCTCATGCTACCTAATGGAATAACAATTTCCACTTCTTAATTTATTGTGAAATTATATAACATATGCTTAGCACATAGCATACACTCAATGTTATTCTCATATCTCCAACATCAATCTTAAAAATTCCATGCAGTTTGTCCTGTTATGTTCAACAATCAATTTACTCCTAGTGAGTTCAAATGTACTCTTTCTAAAATTTAAAGACCTGCCTAGGAACAAACACCAGGAGGAAATGTAGTCTACAAAGAAATAATGTGATCTATAGAAGTTGATTTGTTGAAAGCAGCTGAATTATCAGTTCCTGCTTATGTTATACTAGAAGACCAGTGCATGAATTTGTGCACAGGTGGGGTCCCTCAGCTTGGCTGGTGATAGGGGTTGATCAGGGCTGTGGGAGGTTGGCTGGAGGGGAGGGGCCACAGGAGGTTTCTATCTGGGCCATCTGGGCTGGCTGGAGGAGTGCTGTGGGAGGTTGACCAGCAGCCCCGATTAGGGTCATCAGGGCCAGCCAACCAGGGGGAGGGACTACAGGAGGTTGGCCCTGGGAGCATTCTGACCACCAGGGGGCAACTCTGCATTGAGCATCTGCCCTCTCATGGTCAGCTGGTGTCATAATGACAGTTGACCAGTCATTTGATTGTTTAATCACTTAGGCTTTTATATATATAGACTAAAGACCCAATGCACAAAATTCATGCAAGGGGCTCAGCCCTCGCAGTCCCTCCCAGCCTCGGCCGGCCCTCACAGCCCCTGCTTCATCCGGAAGGTCATCCAACTGTTGTCTGGAAGGCTCTCCAGATGCTCATTCTGCTGTTTGGTCTAATCAGCATATTAGCTCTTTATTATATAGGATAGTAAGATTCAATGATGCAGTCTAATTATTTATTTGTTTTGATTTTGGTAATGCAGGGCTCTGAAACTGGGAAGGGGGAATTATTATTCATAAGTACTACTTTAGTACATGCACATTATTCAGTCACCCATTCTTTCATCCATTCATTTATTAATTTATCAAATATTGCCTACTAATGTAGGATACTACTGACGTATGCACTGGGACTGGTACTGAAGATACAACCGAAACGGGGAGAGAGAGAAAGAGAGAGAGAGAGAGAGAGAGAGAGAGAGAGAGAGAGAGAGAGAGAGAGA
>PVJN01062922.1:0-10899 GCA_004026805.1 Lasiurus borealis
CCCCCCCCCCCCCCCCCATCCACTCATGCCCTCACCCTCCTGTTGTCTGTGTCCACTGACTGGGTATTTTTAAAATGTTAAATATACTTATATTTATAAAAATAGCTGTTATAGTCTAAAAGTAGCACTTAAGTTTTTTTTTTAAAAAAAAAACCTCCAGTTTTGCTACTTAAAGATAAACCACTGCTTAATTTGATTGCTGCCCTTTCTAGACTTTTTTTTTCTAGGCCCAGAAAAAACCTGTTTTCTTGTGCGTGTGTGTTAGTTTCACACGATTACAGCCATGGTATACATGCACCTCTGGATCTTTAAAAAGTGTAGCATGGTTTAAGAATTGCCCACAATAGGGCATATGCTTTATAAAAAGTATTTTAGAGGCTGCATAATATTTCCGTGGGTCCATCACAGTCAACACGTCCCCCCTCTGTTGAACATTTAGATTTTCTCCCTATCAAAAAGGATGCTGTAATAGATATCTGTGCTTAAATGTGAATGTTACTGTATTCAGAATGACTTCCTCAGGAGGGATCCCAGGAGATGCATAGGGCCAAAAAGTAAGAAGATGCTGCCAACGGCTTCCCTAAAGGGTTGCGTTGCCGTTGACGCTGCTCCCCCGTACCACGTGCCCATCAGCTGTGCCGTCCCCTGACAAGACCGGTGGCACTCAGTCTTGCCTCCTAAAAGGCAAGGAGTTCAAGCTCAAACACAGGACTTCACGAAGGTGATGGTTCTGTGTCTCTCCGGCCTCCGGGCTGGGGGAGCCTGGCCTCTGGCAGAGAGCTGGCTCAGAAGCGGCCCCCCTTCAAGACTGACGGCGGCTCCCGGAGCTCCTCCTCGATAATTACAGCACTTATCCGAGAGGCGGCTCTGGCAGGGCCACCTCAGTCAATATTTACCAAGTGTCCACTGTGCGGGGCCCTCCAGGCAGGCCCTGTAATTGAAGCCGTGGTCAGGAAGGGCAGGGCCCAGGAGGGCGGAGTCTCTGTGCCAGTTCAGTGGGGGAGGAAGCTTTGAGCAGGGTTCTGAAGGGTGGATGCAGAGCTGTCTGCGAAGGAGACGCCAGATTCAAGGCAGGGGCAGGGGTGAGCACCACAGAGGCATGAGGAGGGTGGAGGACAAAGGGTGTCGGTAGACCAGACAGTGTCGGGGCAACAGGGGAGCAGGGAGGGAGCCCCCAGAAAAAGGTTCTGGGCAGGGCAATGACAAGGTGGGAAACCCTGGACCAGCCCTGGGAAGAGACGAGGGGCATTGGAGAGCTAAAAGGGGAGAGAGGAGGAGTGAGAGAAGCAAAGACGGAGTCACGGGAAATTACGGAGGGAGACTCGCCAGGGCCCCAAAGAGATGGGTTGTGGGGAATGTGGGAGGGGAGAGCATCGTGGTGATGCCCAGGCCCTGGGTAGGTTGGGGTGATGGACACCAGTCACAGTCCACTCAGTGTTCAGTCCCCTTCTCCCCTAATAACAGAACCCCATGCTGTTCAAGGGCGGCCACAGAGCCAGCCTAAAGCGTACTGGCAGCTCTGGCCCATGCACTGCGAGCAGCACCACTGGGGCTAGTGGTCCGTTAGTGGGTGAGGCCGGACGGAAGGGGGAGAGCACCTTCAGGGCTCGGGTCGTCCCAGGTGCTGAGAAAGCTGAGCACGGAGGCCTAGCACACGCCCGCCGAAGGGAGTCAGGACCGAGCAGATGCTCTGGGATTGCTGAGGCCCCCAACCCCCCCAAATTCAGGGAGAGCCCCTGGGACACAGCAGACAGAGCACGGCAGTGTGGGCCTCCGGCTCCCAGGCCCAAGGCACACTCCATCTCTTGGTACTTCAGGACCCCACTTGTAAAATGGAGATGCGCCCTCTCCCTCTCCACACCCAGCTGTGTGACCACCTGACCCCTGCCTGCCTCACGCACCGTGCTCCCATCACAGATCGCCGCCTTCCCCAAGCTCACTCTGTGCTGGTGCCTGCGTGTGCCCTCTGCCTAGAAAGCCCTTCCAAGCTTCTGACCGCGTCCTTCCAACGCCCAGTTCCAGCCCGGGCATCCGAGCATAGCTTCACAGGAGGCAGAGGTCGGGGCTCCTCATCAGGCTCAGCACACGCTCCTTTGGAGCACTTCTCACACCCACAGGACACAGGCTGTTTACATACATCCCCCCCTGGGGACCACGAGCTTCCATCTTTTGAGGGTTTCTAAGGCCTGCCCCCTGTCCCCCCATCTCCCTCCCACACAGCTTAAGCCACAGAGCTGCTGGCGAGCTGTGCAGGACTGTGCAGAGGGGCGAAGAGGCCCTCAACTAGGCTTTCTCTACACAGCCCAGAGCAAAGCAGAGAAGGTTCCCACACATCCCCAGACCCAGCCAGTGTGGAGCTTAATAAACCTTCTTTAATGCACACATGGCTCCCCCTCCCAGGCCTTTGATGGCAAGAGATGGTGCTTGAAGTGGGGATGGTCAGCTAGAGGGGTCTGCCCCGGCCTCTCACCCACGGGAAGGCACTGCTGTGCCCATTTTACAGACAAAGTGAGAGAAGCTCAGAAAAGTGACCTGGCTTGCTTGGGTCACAGGAAGAAAAGCAACCCAGGTACCCAGCCCTGGGCCTGCTCCCTCTGTGCTGTCTTTCTGAGATTCTGCATGTTAGTGGAGAAGAAATGAATCTGGAAGCGGGACTCTCGTGGGAAGCCAGTCCTCCTCTCACACCACACATTCACACCTGCACACACATATGCACACTGAGTCTGAAGCTCCCACAGGGCCCTCTAGGGCAAGACACAGACTGGGAGAAAATACTTGCAAAATATATACTTGACAAAGAACTTGTATCCAGAATGCATAAAGAACTGTTACAACTCAATAAGATGACCAACAATGTAATGATGAAAGATCTAAAGGTGGGAAAAATATTTAAACAGATGCGTCACCAAAGAAGGTATATGGATGACAAACATACAAAAGATGCTCAACATCATTACTCATTGAAAAATGCAAGTTAAAGCCATAAGGAGATAGGACCACACACCTGTTAGAATGATTAACGTGAAAAAGACTGACCATACCAAGTGCTGGTGAGGAGTGGAGGAGCCGGCGAGAGTACACTGATGAGGGGAACATAAAATGCTACAACCACTTGGGAACTATTTGGTTAAATATATATTTACCAAATAATTCAGCCATTCCATGCCTCACTATTTACTCAAGAGAATAGGGAAGTATATGCCCACACAACAACTTATATACAAATGCTTCCTACAGCTTTATTTCTAAACACAAAAAACCTGGAAAAAAAAACACCCAAAAACAAATGTCCAACAAATGAAGAGATAAGCAAATCAGGATTTATCCTTCCGTGCAATAAAAAGGAATAAACTATTGATATACACAACATGAATCTCAAAACAATTATGCTGAGTGAAAGATGCCAGACCAAAAATAAGAGTGCATACTGTATGATTCTGTTTCTATAAGATTCTAGAAAATGCTAAGTAATCTATAGTAATAGCAGATCAGTGCTTGCTGGGGACACAGTGTGGGAGGGAAAGGTACAAGAGGGAGGAACTCAAAGAGGCAAGAGGAAACGTTGGGGGATGATGGATGTGTTCATTATTAATTGTGGTGATGGCTTTGAGGGTTAGATGTTATGTAAAAACTAACCAAATTTTACACTTTAAAATGTGCAGCTTGTTGTGTGTTGACTATCTATATATGTAAAACCCTAATGTGCAAAGAGATCCAAGGGCGGAACAAATGAACAATGGATCGCTATGATGTGCATTGATCACCAGGGGGTACATGCAGAACATGGCAGGTGTTGGCTGCAGCTGAATGGTGGAGCAGGTGAGCTGGGGCACCAGACCAAGTCACTGTCATTGGGGCGAACCTCTGGTGGCCACTGAAAATTCTTTGCTCCTCCATGCCACAGTCCCTCCTGGTGCTCGCATGCACTGCTGGTGCCAGAGCCACTGCTTGTACCTGCTGCCGGCACCCGGCACCAGCCCTGATTGCTCAGTGCAGTCAGCACCTGGGAGCAGTGGTGGAGGGAGCAGGGCTGTTGGCAGACATGGGACAAGGGGCTAGAGTGGGAGGGGCTGGGCTGGGCTGAGACCTGCCTCTGAGCCCACTGCAGCCTCCTGGCCCACAGTTCCTTTCAAGGTGCACAAATTCGTGCACTGGGCCCCAGTAGTTCAATAAAGCTGTAACAGGAGAAGGAAGGGAAGGGGGAAGAGAAGGAGAAGGAGCAGCAGCAAGCAGGTGAGTCTTACTTAGGCTGCCAGGCTCACACACAGACATACACATGTGTGTGGAGTATGAAGCTGCCACCTGGCCTCTAGGGATCCTTAAGAGTCTCTCACCCAGGATTCTATCTGCTGGGGACCCAAGGCTACTTTTCATCTGCTCACTTTTCATCTTTCCCAAGTACTTCCTGTGGGCCTGGCTGTGCCGGGCCCTGGGATTCAGAGGGAAAGCGGACACAGTCCTTGTCCTGGGCAGTCCATTCTATCAGTCATGGGGTAGCCTTCCCCAAATTCAACCTGACCATTTAGCCATGTGCCCCAAACGCCCCATCCGGCTCCCTTCTCCCCTCACAGGGCCTCTCAGAGCTCTTCCTGGGCCTGATTTTGCTTCTGGCCTTGCCACCTCTGGGGAGAAGCCTTCAATGAGCGAACTTCTCCAGAAGGATCTGTCTTTTATCTGTGCTGAACACACATCCAAGCCAAACCCCAGCTGATTTCTAATAACAGACTAATGAGATCTGAGCCAAGTCTTCACAGAATCCCAGGAATTCAGGTAGGGAAGACTCTGAAGGTTTCGAAGCCCAACATCCATCTGCTTGAAGCTCCATTTCTTTGACATTCCTCAGGCCAGGTTTGAATACCTCCAGCAAGCGGGGAGCTCATGACCAACTGAGGATGCATTGGGTCTTTGGAAAATTAGAGAAGTTATAGTTCTTTCTTACTGTGTATGGGAGGGTATGGCATTTATTAAGCACCTTCTGTGAGCTGGACCCTGTGCAGGGGGCTTTGCACATGTGGGGTTTCTAATCTGGCTTAATTCTCAGGCCTGTGCTGCCCCTAGGAGGCTGGAGTTAGGATTATGATACCTGTTTTTACTCTGAGGAAACAAGAGCCAGAGAAATCAAGTGACTACCCACATCACTAAGTCCATGTAGAGACCAAGATGGCAGTCCAAGTGTGTCCACCTCCGAAGTCTAGGCTTTCTGTCCTCGACCGCTCAGGGCAAAGAGCCTGCCACTGTCCAGATCTGGACCCTGGTTTCCTTCCTCTGGATGCTGACCTCTGGGATTCCTTACCGGGACCACCTCCTGCCAGTCCTACTCAACCTGAGACGCCTCCTCTCCCAGGCACAGAGCCCTCAGCGGCCCCTCCTGCGGGGGTGGAGAAGGGCTTTCAGAAGGGAGTTGGCTCAGGTGGGCTGTAGGCCCAGGTACCAGCCAGCAATCCCCAGGTCCACCCTCTCACACAGGTGCTATATGACGAGCACCTAGCATTCAGAAGGCACGCAATCAAATGGCAGCCGTCATTACTATTTCTCCGAGCCAGGCACCCTTTGTCTATCTTTATCGGGCTGAACAACTCCCGGAGGGTAGGGGCCACACCTTGGCGCCGGCCTCAGAGCAGGCGCTCCAGGCATTCTGGTGGAATGAATGGATATACTGTAAACACTTCCTTGCATTCCCCCCCAGAGGCCGGGATCAAGCCTTACCACGGAAGGTGCTTGATGCATATTTGATTATCGGGAGCCACAAAAGAGGAGCTGTCATTAGAGGTTTCCATCTGAACCTCAGAACGCCCCGCAACCTGTGCATGGGGTTCCTCCCGCTAATTCGGAACTCCTCTGAGGCCGTTCTCGGAGAACGCTCTGGGCTTCCTCCACAACCGGATCCTGACATCCCCTCCATGGCGGCAGCCGCGTGGCAGAGCCGTGTACGCACGTACGGAGAGGCTGCTTACTGTCCGGCCCGCACCACCACCCCAGCAGAAGGCGGCAGAACCTTGGCCGCAAGGCCAGCCAGGCTTCCAAGGACAGGCACCGCCCTCCCACCGAGGAGCTGCCAGCGCGTCTCTCTCCGCCACCTCTCCAGCAGCTTCTCTGCCAGGCTTCTCAGGCCGCCAGCCAAGTTCCCTCTCTGAGGCTGCCGACCCAGCTCCCACAGACCCAGTGGTGGGGAAGCCTGGCCAGTGCCAACTTCAAGGGGGGCACAGAAGTGTCTGGAGACCTCGGTCCCTGGAGTCTCACTCCCGACAGTGCTGCCCCAGGGGAAGGGACACGCACAGGGCCTGGGACGCCAGAGTAACGTGTTCCCAGCCTTGCGGACAGGCAGGCCTGGGCCAGAGATGCCCCTCCAGCCTCGCCTCCCTTCTCTGACCTCATGCTCAGCTCCCAGCTACGGAGCATTAGTGTCCGGCACCTGGCACCTGACATCGCAGGACACAAACTGATGACCCACCACACGCACAGTTTAAAATGTGCCTGTAAACATGTTGACCGCATTTTAACAATCGAGGGACGTCACGAAGGAACATCCAGATTTCTGTCTTATGAATCAGAAGATCTAGCAACCCAGGGCATAGGAGTCGGCTGGCAAGCTGCCTCTTAGAAGCTTCAAGCCCCTTTCAATTGGCCACGGTCCCCACACAGCCCAACCTGGTCTGCCTCTGTAGACAACTGGGCTAGAGGTCCCATGCTTTACTTGTTTCATTGTGGCATACTGACCTCCTCGTGACCTTACGAGGTGGATGGCATCATCCCCCCATTTTACGGACGAGGAAGCAGAGGCTCTGAGAGAAAGAGTAACTTGGCCAGGATTCGAACCCAAGCAGCCTGACTCGAGTCAGACACAAGGACACGCGTCTGCGGCAAAATTAACGGACAATGCAGTGTTGAGTAAAGCAAAATGCACTCAACCTGAAGAAGTCCTTTCCCACCTGATAGTCTACAGCTTTCTCTCCGTGGGAGCTGGACGTGTTAACATGCTCTTTCTCTCACTGTGTGGCAGCGATAGTAAACAGAACTCTCACTGCCCTTTGAATGTCCTCAGATGGCAAAATAGAACGCTGGCTGGCCTAGCATAGCCTCCCAAATGGACCGACGTTTGAAATCTAAGTCAGGGGACCGCTGCTCGGCCGTGAAGCCTCCTGTCCTAGGATGACAGCCTGCTCCGGGCCGAGACTCCCCTGGCTCAAAACCCCCAAACCGCTTTATCTGCATCGCATGCGCATCCTATCACTGAAGAGGCAGCTTTTAACTGAGCCTCCCCCAGCCCTGTCCCTGCAGCAAACGGACCGAGCACTTGTTCTTGCCTGTTGTTATATTTATCTCATCGTTCCTCGAGTTACAGTTATCTGTATCCTGCCCACTCCTGTGCCCCCTAAAGTGGCTACGGAACAGAAGAAAGCGCGGCTGCCCTGTCAGCCAGGCCCTCAGAGATCGCCTCTGGCTCTCATTGTGCAGGTGTGGAGCAGCAAAGGGCCTCGCCTCGGGCCCCCCAGCGGGCTGCTGGCAAAGCGAGGTGCGTCTCCCAGCTCAGCGCTGGCTCTTTCCACTGCACCAGGCCGCTTCCCAGACACTGCCTTTTGGTTGACTCAGCACCTTGACTCAGAGGACAGCGCTGAGCATGTGACAAGTGCTTTGTAAATATCTGTCTATGAAGAGGTGCAAAGCACCAGAGGGAACACAGGCCTCTCCTCTCTCCAGGGCCCTCAGCCCGAGCTCCATTTCACCTGCATCAAACCGTCACGCTGTGTGAGCTGCCCATCAAATGAAGAAACGGCCCCTCAGGCCCCTGGTGACCTGGATGTAGAATGACTGCATGCAGCTGAGACATGCCATTCCCACTAGGCCAGAGTTATGATCCCAGGCTTGCTGAGGGATCGTGGGTAAATGCCTTTAGCTCTCCGGGTGTTAGGTGCTGCAGACAGGAGGAAGGGTGAGAACAGACGGGAGGAAGATTCCCCAAGTCTGGTGCAGGGTGGTAGGCACCTGACAGGCTTCCCAAGAGGAGTGTCAGAGTCCCGCCTTCATAAGCACTGGAGGAGGGAAAGCTTCAGGCCCACCTGGGGCACATGGGTGGCCCCACTGGAAGTGTGCCACGCAGTGAGCTTGCGCTGTCCCTCAGAGGTCTGTGGCTACTTATTGAGCTGTTGGGATCAAGAGCCAATAAGACTTTAAAACTGTTTGGAAATATCTTAAGCTGGGTAGAACATTTGTCATCGTCATCATCTACATTCTCTTGCATAAACTCAATGCCAGAAATAAGGAGATGACAATGGTATAGGTCTCTGATGCTTTCCTGGCCTCTGAGTAGAAAAGACCCTCTCTCCCAGGCCCATCATAGCCACTCTCAGTATCATTAGGTTCCTAGATGGTTTATCATTCCCACATGTTTAGCTATTTGTCTCTTCTCTCAGCTTCTTAAAAATAAAGATCAATTCTTCCTCTTTCCTGTATCCCCGGCACTTACCCCGGGGCTAATAAATAACAGACAGATGCTGATGAACATTTCTCTAGACAAGGAATCCCCTTCACTCCTATTCTGGGACAAGGTGGCATTTAGGTCTTTTACAGCCGGCAGATTCAGCCAGTCCTTTTGTGGGGTGGGAACACCGACATTCAGAGGGAAACTGGCTTACCCAAGCTAACTCCGTCAATGAGAGCGCGCAGACTAAAAGCAGCTCTTTGACTCCCAGGACAGCACACTTCCAGCTCAACTCGCTCAGGTTTCACAACAAATTCGCTGTGTAACTCTGGGCAAGACCCTTTGCCTCTCTGCCCTGGCTTTCCCCCTTGTGAAAGGGGTAAAATGATGGTGCCTACAAAATGGGATTTTCTGAGGAGTAAATGAGTGCCCCTGTGTAAACAACACAGCACACAGGAAGTGCTCAAAAAGGGTGTCTGTCGTGACTGCCATTCATTCCGAGCCATTCTCCGTGGTAAAGGGCCACCCACCAGCCACCAGCTCGGCAGAGCTCACAGTGACAGGAAGATGTTTTGGCACCGATTAAAGCACACTTCAACCCAGCAAGCCCTCTGCAGTCATCTCTCCAGGATAATGCCTTTTCCGTCTCCAAACCGCTGTGTGCACGTGCAGCGTACACATGCTCACAGCGATGACAGCAGGTCTGACTCGGGGCAGTGAAACTTTTGCAAGAGCATGCTCTTTCGAATCAGGTGGATCTGGTGTCAGATAATAGTTCTGCCCCTTCCAGCTGTGCAGTCTTAGGCAAGTCAATCTCTCTAAGCCTCAGCCTCATCCTCCCTCAAATGGGTATACTTCTTTTATGAGGATTACATGAGATAGGGAATGGTCTGGGACTCCATCAATGATACTGAGAGCAGTAACAGTCTCATTTTTATTTAACCAAATCCACTTAAAAATGTCAGGACCTTAGGGATCATGTAGTCCAGTCCTCTCATTTTATAGCTGGAGACCCAGATCTTGAGAGGAGGTGTGATTGGCCCAAGGTCACCCGGTGCGATGGGGGATGAGACCTGGCACCTGGGGCTCCTGGTTTAGTACTGGGCACCCATTTTGGCTCACTTGAGTCTTCTCATCTGCCTCTATCCCACAAACACAGCAAGTGGCTGGAATCACTCTCTTCCCAATTCTCTTCCCTTCATATTCATCGTAGCACCATCTGTTTGCCAACGACGCCCCTCTCCCAGGCACAGCTATCTCCTTTAAACCTGACTTGAGAAGGTAAAACCGATGTTGGCCACTGGCAATAGCGATAACCACAGTAGTGACAGCCAGGAGCTTGCACAATGCCCTGTACTTAAAAGTGACTTCACCTAAACCTACACCATCAACACGTCCCTGAAACTTCTCCCTCGCCCCGCTGGCTTAGGGACATAATTTCCTCAAACTTCCTGAAGACTTACGTTGCGCCTAGCCACAGACCAGAGGCTGCGGACATAGAGAGGAAAAAGAGAGGGCCGCTGCCAGGAGGATGCAGAGCAGGTGGAGGCACCACAACTTCTTCTGACCCGAAGGGTACAGCGGCAAAATCCCCGCCCCACCCCAGGGGGCACCTTCTTTATCATGCCAGCAAGAGGCAGAAGGTATCTGTGGAATAAGCTGGAGAAAGAAAGGGAAAGTGCAAGCCTGAAAAGTACAGCAGGGAAGAAGACAAAGAATAGAAAATATGGACACAAAAACTTGACTGCCTTGTCTCAGGGAGATTCTGGCAGGAGACTCCAGAGAGGACAAGGGAGCAGCAGGGGGCTCATTGGAAACCAGGAAGCCTTGGTCCTCATCCCCTGCTGGCACCCGAGGCCTCTGTTCCCTTAGCGACTCAGCCCTCAGATGCCAAGATTTTCCAAACCCAGTGCTGGGCTATCTATGCCTCTTTGGGACCATCTTTTGCTAAAATGATGTCATAGCCCTTGCAGTGGGAATGTTGCCTCCTAGGCCCCCTGCCCAGCAGCTCAACACACTCTAGCATCATTAGCCCCTGGCAGGGACACCGTCCGCAGGGATGTATTAGAGGCTGCTGGGGCGCGCTGGGGGTACCAGGCTGAGAGAAGAGGACTAAAAGCAGCTACTCCTCTTCTCTCTCTCCAGTCTATTGCCTAAGTCCCGTGTCTCTGAAAACCTACTATGTGACAGGCACAGGCACGATTTAAGTGTTTTCTGTAATCCCAACATCAACCCTTTGAGACATGTATCCTTCCCGATGTACAGACGAGGAAACTGAAGTTTGGGGAAGGGAAGTAACGTGACAAAGGTCACCCTAAGGATGGCACAGGGATGCCAGCGAGGACTGGCTGGTGCCCCAGTTCCATGAGACCCACAAGGTCAGTGTTTCCCTTGAGAAGTCCAGAGTCGAAAGAGATCAACTGAGGAAACCCCAATTATTTCATAGACTCGAGTTTAAATCCTGGGCTGCTTTAAGAGAT
>PVJN01062923.1:0-10895 GCA_004026805.1 Lasiurus borealis
AATATATTATTATAAAATTGAAATACTTGTGCATTTGGTGCCAGAGAGAGCTTTATTTGTATCGTGCACATGTGAGTCAACATTTATTTTTAAATTGCCAGTTCATGTCATATGCACCAACCGGTCAGTAGGTCAGACAGTCAGACAGATGGACGGTCGGTCACTTAGTCTTTTATATATATAGATTTTCTGAAAGTTATGTTCAATGCAATAAGACATGATACAAAATTAAGGTATATTATCCTATCTAATAAAAGAGTAATATGCAAAAATTGACTGTCACTCCAACACACAAGATGGCTACCCCCACATGGTTAAAGATGACTGCCCCCATGTGGACACAATATGGCTGCCACAAGATGGCCAGCAGGGGAGGACAGTTGGGAGGGACCAGGCCTACAAGGAGGGAAGTATAGGGGGACCCAGGCCTATAGGGGAGGGCAGTTGAGGGTGACCAAGCTGGCAGAGGAGGGCAGTTAGGGGCAATAGGGCTGGCAGGGGAGCTGTTAGGCATCAATCAGGCTGGAAGGGGAGTGGTTAGGGGGTGATCAGGCTGGCAGCAGAAGCAGTTAGAGGCAATCAGAAAGATAGGCAGATGAGCAGTCGGGAGCCAGCAATTCTGGATTGTGATCCTACAGGGATCGGCCTAAATAGGCAGTCAGACATCCCTCGAGGGGTTCCAGATTGGAGAGGGCACAGGCTGGGCTGAGAGATATATTCCTGCCCCCCCGCCATGCACAATTTCATGCACTGGACCTCTAGTTAATAATAAAGAGACAAAATGACATTTACTTTTGGATAAAATCATTATGTAACTATGAGTTCAAGGAAATAAGTTTTAAATTTATTAAATACAAGGGGATGAATGTAAAATAAACAGCTAATATAAATAAAATAATCAGCTATAAACTTTTATTTGTATATTTATATGTATATTTATATAGGATTCTAAAAAGGATGAGATATTTGTGGGAAAAAAAATGAGCACAGAGAGCCCATACACAGTAACAACAAAAAATATAAAACAGAAGTAGCCTTAATGCACAATGTCTTTCATCTAGTCAAAGAAAAGACCAAATTGTACTGAGATATTCATTAAAGATTGAGAAAGTAGAAAAATATACTATGTTTCTGAAGAAGACATTGTTAGAAAATTTGAATATTTTCAAAATTACAAGGTTTACACAAGACATTTATAAGTATTTATTGAGCTCATACTATATACCTACCAAAATCCTAGTTACTGGGGATAATCACATGGACAGTGAATAAAACAAAGACTCTGTTCACATGGTATTTAGATTCTTATGAAGCTGATCACCAAACAAATAGAGTCTACTAAAGTACTATGTCAGGCAATAATATATACATTGAATACAAATGTGACAGGGTTAAGAGATAGAGAATGAAAGGAGTGAGATGTGTTTAGAATAGAGTGGTCAGGAAAGACTCCTGAGAAGCAAATTTAAATAGATAGTTGAGTAAACTGTAGTAGAGAGCCATGTGGCTGTCTGGGGGAATAGTGTTTCTTGCAGAGGGAATAGCAAATGCAAAGACCCAGACATGGAATTACGTTTGATGTCTTCCAGGAACAATAAGTTACCCAGAGTTGCTGAAGCAGAACAAGTCATGTGGAAACTGAATGAGATACAAGGACAGAGGTAATGGGGGACAGATCATATAGGGCAAGCATGTCAAACTCAAAGGCTAACACAGGCCAAATAAAGAAGGTTTAAGTTTATGTGATCCGCAAAAAACACACAAAAGCTTCAATTTTCGAAAGAAACATAGGTTTATTTCGATAGAGGCATGCTAAATACAAAGGGCTGGAATAAATGATTAATTTTTAACATAAAATAATAAAATATTTTAATAAAAATTTTTTTCTTGAACATTAACTTACCAGACACTGAATAAATGCACAAATTAATAAGCATAATATAAATAAACCTATTTTTCTTGTTCTCTGAAAGTGAATTATTTCCTGTTTGCACACCAAACAAGTCAGTATAAGACTAATGACATGGCAATTGGCTGCTAAACTATTTACTGCTAGTATTAGTGGAGAGAAATGATACACCTGCATGTAAGGAAAATGAATGCAACACAATTATAGTAATCAGTCATTAGTGAAAATGGTAGTTTGTTATTAATAATTATGTATAACAGGATATTGTAAACATTAAGTTATGAAATTTTTATTAAAATGTTCCTTACATACCATTATATTGGCTGGCCGCAAAAATATTCATTGTGAGCCACATACGGCCCATGGGCCACAAGTTTGACATGCTTGATTATAAACCATGTAACGACTTGTGGTTTTGTCCTAAGTTGATGGGAAGCATTTGAAGGTAAGGATGTGATCTAGTCATATTTTTTTAAATTGGTTTTTTACAGAGAGGAAAGGAGAGAGATAGAAAGTCAAAAACATCAATGAGAGAGAGACATCAATCAGCTGACTCCTGCACGCCCTCTACTGGAGTTGTGCCCGCAAGCAAGATACATGTCCCTGATAGGATTCGAACCTGGGGCCTTTTAGTCCGCAGGCCGACACTCTATCCATTGAGCCAAACCGGTCTCAGCTCTAGTCACATTTTTAAAAAAGATTTGTCTGGTCTCAGTGCTAAGATTAGGGGGAAATATTGAGAGCCATTAGGAGGCTATTTCAGTAATTCAGGTTGGAGAAAATGTGCTTTTACTAAGGCAGAAAGGATAGAGAAATGAGAAGTCGATTCAGGATATATTTTGGAGGGAAACATAAAAGATTTGCTGATGGGTTAGATAAAAGCAGTAAGAGAAAGAGAGGAATCAAAGTTGGACTCTAGGTTTTTGTCTCAAAGCAACTGGTTAGATCCTAGTGTTAATTACCGAAATGAGGAAGACTGATTGGGAAAGGAGCGGAAGTTGGGGGATTGAAATCAAGAGCTATGCTTTGAGCATAAGTTTGAAATGTCTATCACACCCCACGAGGAGATGTTGAGCAGGCAGCTGGTATGAATCTGAACCTCAGGGGAATTTCTCAGGCCATCAGCAGAGAGCTGGGATGTAAACCAAATGGATTGGGTGAGGTAGTCTATGGAAGAGAACGCACATAGGGAGATGCTGAGGACTCAGCAGCATTAATAGTTTGTGACAAGGGAGAAGATCCAGCAGAGAAGACTGGAAGGAGGCAGCTAGTAAAATAAGACAGAACCTGGGAGAATTTGGAGTCTCAGGCCAAAGAAGTAATTTAATATAACTCCTATCAAGTATCAATGATTTATATTTATTTACTGACGAAATCATCCTAAAACATATCAGAAAAGCTTAATGCACAGTTAGGAATATGGAGCATCCTGCCACATCCTTCTTTTTTCACAACTGATAGGAGCATGATAGTTTTATGACCTTGTAAAGTGAAACCTTTCTTGAAAAATAAACTGTTTGCTTATGCAAGCATTCTGTCCCCACTATATAAGCCCTTCAGTTTTATATTGGCACATTTGTTACAGTTTCCTTGTTGATGATTCTTATAGCAAGTTAATAAAATGTAGCACATGCTTGAGAAAATTTTATCTAAAAAATTTTGCTTTTGATACTCACAAATTGATCTATTTCATATAAGAATCTATTATGCTATAAAGAAGCATATTAAATCATTGGGCAGGTATAAATTATTCAATAAATGGTGCTGGGACAAATGTCTAGAAATATAAATACTAAATTGATTTCTCGCTGCAATCCACATACCCAAGTAAATTCTAGATTGATTAAAAAGTTAAGTACTTAAAATCTAACAATAGAAACATTTAAAGAAAATATGGAAATCTCTTTATAGAAATTGTACAAGGAGGAGGATTTCCTAAGCTTAGAAATAACAGAAGAAATTATAGCGTAAAAGGCCAGCAGACTTGCACCTATAAAAATGAAAAATTCTGTGCACATAAGATTCTGGGTAAATATTAAATGGGAAAATGTTTTCAATAAGATGTCAGAGGTAATTTATTTTCTATATAAAGAGCTCACACAAGCAAACTGATAAGAAAAGCAGTAGGGCCTGATTGATAACTAGAATATTTATAAAAGAGATTATTACCCCAAAGAAAGAACTCAGCTGGTCAAGTCACAAGCACGCATGTTGATTGATAATAATCATATAAACAACACCATAAATTGTTGAAATTTCTTCACCAGCCCTATTACTACAAACTAGTTTTAAAAAAATCATAATAATTCGGTCTTGGGAAGAGTTAAATGAGGAGAGCATTCTTTTGTTCTGAAATACTTTTAGATAAGTAATACAAATTTGTATTAGGATCTTTTTTAAAAAGTCCATATTTAATTGATGACCCAGCATCTCCACTTATAGACTATCTTAAAGAAATAGTCTTTATATGGAGAAAGCATTTTATTTAAAAATTTTTCAAAATATGGTTATTTATAATAGCTTCCAAATGGAAATAATATAAAAGTTATGCAGATACAATTGACCTGAAGTGGTTAAATTAGAAAACTACCTTCTCAGCTATAGCCAGAAATAAGTTTTAATGTTATAAAGGAAGTTTTACCATGTGCATATCTCTGTAGCCTTGACCCCAATCAGTAAGTTACTCTGTCCACCAAAAGAAGAATTTTGCTTCCATCTACACAATGTGGGCAGAACATAGAGGCCATGGATCAGGGAACACAGAGAACTCAGATGAAAAGAACTAGAAAGCTTCAGGGTCATGCAAATAGATAATAAATAAGCAGCTGTAGGCATCTTTGCAGAGCTTGTTGAAGGAAAACAAAGTTTCCCTTGCAGTAAAATTGATAAAGACTATTATTTTGAGCAAACTCAAAGCAAAGACAGACTTTCTGTAGAGAAATAAGAGTCACAAGAAAATGACAATCCTGCAAATACTGCATCGGAAAAAAATATGATCATCAGCAGAACTCAAAAGTCCTAGGAACAGGAATAAAGACCTAACTAGAGATGGCTCACATTGTCACAAAGCAATGCATATTCATTTATTTACTCATTCACTCTTCCATTAACTTATTATTTGATTCATTAAATATTTATTGAGAAGACAATATCTACCAAATATTGGGATTATATTAGTGAAAAAGCCAAATTACTGGAATTATATTAGTGAAAAAGCCAAAGATCTATTTTCATGGAACATATGTGAGTAGCAAACCTAGTTATTATTATGGAAATAATAACAGATTATTATGTATGTTCAAATGTAATTAAGTACTGACAAAGAAGAGGTTTTGAAATTGGTGAGAGAACCTAACCTAACTCAGAGATTCAGAGAATCCTTCTTTGAATTTCTATGAGACTTGAAGTTTTAAATGAAAGTTGGGAGGTGAAAAAAAAATTAGCTAGGGTAGGGAGAACCAAGATGATGGTATAGGTAATCACCTATACTTGCTGCCTCTCACAATCACATCAAAACCACAACTAAACATCAGAACAACTACCACCCAGAACCACGGGAAAGCTGGCTGAGTGGAAGTTCCACAACTAGAGGTGAAGAAAGTGCATTAAGACTGATAAGAGGTGAGGAGACGCAGAAAGTGCTGGCACCTGGATGTGCTGCTCTTTTAACTGGGAGGGTGACACAAACTCCTGACTGTTTTGAACCCCAGTTCCATATGAGACTCTGGGAGACCCAGGCATATATGAGGAGATAGGGGACTGTCTGGCATCAGGACAGGAACGTGAGGGTGGCTTTCTCTTAGAAGTTATTGCAGCGATTATTGTTCCTAAACAGGGGCTTGGGACTCGGAAAACTGGGGACTTCTCCAGTTCAGGGATGACTGGCAGCCATTGCTGTTTGCTCTGCTCTGGTGATTCCCAGAGATCCTGCCCCACTCAATTTACAACCCCACCCAAGCAGTGCGCATCAACTTTTGCATATGAATGGCCTGTTCTTTGCTTAAAACCTGTCAAACTGCAGCTGCGTCAGAGAGCCCCAGAGTTTCAAAGAAGAAGACCCAAGGCCCAGCAGCAACAGCCTGCCTTGCTTCATACCTGGGCCTCTTCTGGGCATTTCCAAACCCCATACAAAGAGAAGAAATCTACATATGTCTGGGCAGCCTCAGACAGTGGCTGACTTTGCACCTCCTTGGAGATCCGAGAGCCAGTGTATACAGTGGTCAGAGTGAGACCATACCAGATTACAACTCTTCATATCCATAAGAGAGACACTCAGGGGGGGCAGACTCAGTGAATGCCAAAGCCCCACTGAAGCAAATCCTGACCCATAAGGATGTTTCCTGCACAACAGATCTCCCACTGGAGACACAGTTGGTCATCACAGCCAATTGGCCTGGAGGTCAATTCCTCCCAATGATATCAACAGCAATCAAGGGTCAACTACAAGAATGTACAAACAGTCCACAAATGGGTGCACCAAGAGTGTCCATCTCAGGTGACTGTGTAGGCTGAGCCATAGTACACCAACCACACAAGGCCACTCTATCAACTCAAGGAGACTTAGCAGCTACCCAGTAAATAGAAACAAACACAGGGAAGTAGCCAAAATGTGGAGACAAAGAAACAAGTCACAAATAACAGAAATGAATGAAAGCCAAATACCAGATATAGAGTTCAAAACCACGGTTATAAGGTTACTCAAGAGTCTTATAGAAATCTCTGCACAATTTAATGAGACCTTCAAGGATATGAAAAAGGACCAATAAAAAATTAAGCATACACTGACTGAAATAAAGAATAATAATTCAACAGCAGACTAGAGGATCCCAAGAATCAACTCAAAGATTTGAAATACGAAAAAGTAAAAAAAACAAACAAAACAAAACAAAACAAAAAACTGGAAAAGAAAAAAGAAAAAAGAATCCAAAATGTAAAGATAGTGTAAGGAGCCTCTGGGACAACTTCAAGTGTACCAACATCAGAATTATGGTACCAGAAGAAGAGAGAAAGCAAGATATTGAAAACCTGCTTGAAGAAATAATGACAGAAAACTTTCCCTACCTGGTGAAAGAAATAGACTTATAAGTCCAGGAAGTGCAGAGAACCCCAAACAAGAGGAATCTAAAGAGGAACACACCAAGACACATCATAATTAAAATGCCAAGAGTAAAAGACAAAGAGAATATTAAAAGCAGCAAGAGAAAAACAGTTCATTATCTACAAAGGAGTACCCATACGACTGTGAGCTGATTTCTCAACAGAAACTATGCAGGCTAGACGGGAGTGGCAAGAAATATACAAAGTGATGAATAGCAAGAACCTATAACTAAGATTACTCTACCCTGCAAAGCCATTATTTAGAATTTAAGGTCAGATAAAGAGCTTCACAGACAAGAAAAAGCTAAAGGAGTTCGTCACCAACAAATTAGTATTATATGAAAAACTGAAGGGTATTCTCTAAGAAGAGGAAGAAAAAGGTAAAGATAAAAATTATGAACAACAAAGTGACAACAAATACACATCTATCAACAAGTGAATCTAAAAATCAAGTGAATAAGAAATCTGATGAACAGAATAAACTAGTGAATACAATAAAATTGGGGCATAGAAAGGGAGTGAACTGATAATTCTCAGGAGAAGGAGGTGTCAGGGTGCAGGAAGAAATGGGACAAAAATCTTACACCTATGGATAAGGACAGTTGGGGGGAGGGGGGAAGGGAAAGGGGTGAGGTGGGAACCAGGTGGAGGGGAGTTATGGGGGGAAATAGAGGAACAACTGTAATAATCTGAACAATAAATATTTATTTAAAAAATAAAATAGATTTAAATATTTTTTAAAAATTAGCTAGGATAGGGATTCCTTAGTGGAGAAGGAACTGGAAGACTGTGGCTTACTGAATATAAAAAACTGAACATACGTTTTCTATAGAGTTAAGTAAGTGTAATTATAGTTTTTGTTCCATTGTATGGATTTCATCACATTCAACAGATTCTGTGATTTTTATAAAGATCTAAATTATTCTTTTGCATAGATTTTCAGAGGGCTTTTTTCATCTATTCAATCAAGATTCTGGTGTTGCCGAGACCGGTTTGGCTCAGTGGATAGAGCGTTGGCTTGCGGACTGAAAGGTCCCGGGTTTGATTCCGGTCGGGGGCATGTACCTTGCTTGCGGGCACATCTCCACAGTGGGGCATGCAGGAGGCGGCTGATCGATGTCTCTCTCTCATTGATGTTTCTGACTTTCTCTCTCTCTCCCTTCCTCTCTGTAAAAAATCAATAAAATATATATATTTTTTTAAAATTCTGGTGTTTAGCAACACTTCTGTCTAGGTATTCTAACCATTACCAAACCATGACCATTTAGTTTGCTGCTCTGTTGACTAATGAGTTTGCCGACCACTGGAATAGGGGTTTAATCACAAGGAACAACAACAGCCTGTAATTATTGGAATCAGGAGTCTAGGTCAGTGGTCAGCAAACTCATTAGTCAACAGAGCAGCAAGCCGCAGTTTGCCGACCACTGGTATAGGCATTTCAAGGTCATATCTTCATTTAAAACAAGTAAGTGTTGAGTGCTTATTCTGTGCTGTTATATTTTTTCTGGAGTCACAGTGGAAAGGAACACAAAGTCCCTGACCTTATGGAGTTTACATCCTACTATAACTCCAATTCTGTTTCGAATATTCTAATTGACTCCCAACAGCAATAGATATGACCACTTTACTGCATTCTCATCAGCATTGGGTATTGTCATTGCTTGCTTTTATAATGAAGAAATATACACATAATTTAAAGCATTGTTATGGCTTGAATTGTGTCCTCCCCCCTGCCAAACAAAAAGATATGTTAAAGTCCTAACCTCCAGTACCTAATAATGTGACCTTATTTCAAAATAGGGTTTCTGTAGATATAATTAGTTAAGATGAAGTCATTATGGTAGCCCTAACCCAGTACGACTGGTGCCCTTGTAAAAAGGGAAACTTGAACACAGACACACACATAGGGAGGAGGCCATGTGCAGATGAAGACAGAGACGGTACAACAGGTCAAGGATCACCAACGTTTGCCAAAACCACCAGAAAGTAGGAGACAGGCGTGGAACAGAGTCCTCTTCACAGCACTCAGAAGGAACCAACCCGTGATACAATGATCTCAGACTTCTAGCTTCCACCACTCTGAGACAATGGATTTCTGTTATGTAAATTACTTAGTTTGTAATTTTTGTTATGGCAGGAGTCAGAAAACTTGATTTCGTTCAATCCAGAAAGGTTTGTGAACAAACAACTATAGGCATATTTCTTACTTTGGGTTCCCCTGAGGCAGAGATTGAGTAAAGAACTTGCTGCTAATTAATGTTTGACACTTATGCTCAGGATGTAAACCTTGCTATCAGAAGTTACACAATGTTTTCTCTTATTTTCCCAGTGGATTTAGACATAAAAGATAACCAGGCAAACCAAAGGCCTTCTGTGGACAATAAAATCTCCACCACCGCTTCAGTTCCACTCACTGCATGGTAAACATGCCCTTCATGGTGCTAAATGAATGATCTAAACCAGAGATGGGGAACATCCAGCCTGCAGGCCGTATAAGGCCTATGAAATAATTTGATCTGGCCCTGCCAAGGCATTCGGGATGAGTTAATTAAATGTTTGACCAAATATATATAGCAGGCTAATTTTTAAAAAATATATTTTTATTGATTTTTTTTTACCAGAGAGGAAGGGAGAGGGATAGTTAGAAACATCGATGAAAGAAACATTGATCAACTGCCTTTTGCACACCCTCTACTGAGAATGTGCCAACAACCAAGGTACATGCCCTTGACGCTTCAGTCTGCAGGCCGATGCTCTATCCACTGAGCCAAACTGGTTAGGACTAGCAGGGTAACTTTTAAGTTGATAATTTTGTATGGCCTGAGAATGATGTTCTAAATGTCCAAATGGCCCTTGGCGGAAGAAAGATTCCCCACCTCTGATCTAAAGCTTTGTCATGGGTCTGACTGTCCTCTATACATTTAATTTTTGATCATTTGTACTTTGGCAGAAGGAAATAAAGTTTAGACAATCCCTCTGGAGCACACTGTAGTCTGTGATGAAATGGAAAGAGAGTGAGTCAATGAGAGAAAAAGAGTTAGAAGAACTGATGGAGTAGATAGAGATAATAAACTACAATTTCAAAATAAGCTTTTATGTCCAATATAAAGATGATATTCCAAGACAATATAATGCCAATAGGATTTATTAACCAAAGGAGTCAAAGAACTTGGTTTTGTTCAATCCAGCAAGGTTTGTGTTAAAGGATAAACCACTGAAAGTTCACCGAGCTATTATTTGGTGCCTTATTTTCATGTGGGCCTCAGATCACACGATCTTCTTAGGATGTTTATAAATGGAAGTTTTATTTTAGCATTAGTGATAATAAATTGGAAAATGCCTATGTCTGTATAGTGATAACAATAATAATATTATCATAGTGATATTGTCATAATGATAATGTTACTTTGTGGGCTCATTGAATTCTGTTTGGTTTTGTATTTTTTCATTCAACTGAAGCCATCAGTGTTTAAGGTCAGAACAGCCTTTGGCTATTTGGTAGATTTCTTTATATTAAATGAATTTTCCTTGCGATTAATAATTAAATTGCCATTATAGATTTTCAGGTAGGAGAGGGCAAAGACATGAATTTTCAAAGGAATTAACATACAATCTATATTTTTAGTGTGTATAACAACAATCTGATAGATCAATACAAGTAATGAAAACTTGAACAGGTATTGACTTTGCTCCAAGAAGCTAGAGATAACCTAGGTGTTCTTCCTAACAAGAAGTATCTTACTCCTAGTTTAACTGTAGAGCTGTAAGGTGAATGAAAATGCTGACACAAGAGTCA
Source organism: Lasiurus borealis (assembly GCA_004026805.1). Lineage (NCBI taxonomy): Eukaryota > Metazoa > Chordata > Mammalia > Chiroptera > Vespertilionidae > Lasiurus > Lasiurus borealis. Next base: position 10,803 of record PVJN01062923.1, read on the forward strand.
GATTCTCTAACTGCTATTTAACAAACCACCTCTAACTTGGTGGCTTTAAACAGCACAGATGTGTTATCTTACAATTCCATAGGTCAGAAGTCC
>PVJN01062924.1:0-10130 GCA_004026805.1 Lasiurus borealis
CATCACCAGTTTTCCTGGAAAGGGACCGGCACGTGGAGAAGGGATACCAATAAGGAATCTGTGCTTTCTTTCACTCCTACTTCTGCCATTCCCAATTCAACCCTGACTGGATCACACAGAACTGACCCTGGCCTCCAGGCTGCAGGTTCCCCAGACTGCAGGCCCCTGGTGCCCATAGAACAGACCGGCCCTCTCTCTGGGTGCTGTGGCAGGACCCGGCCTGGGAGGCTCCCTGACACTTGGCCGCGGCAGAAGATCGCGCCAACCTCCCAGGTCCCAAGAGCAGCTCTGGGGCGTAACGAGTTCACTGGGTCCAGATCGGTGCCTGATCTAATGGGGAAAGAGGCACAACGCCCTGGCAGCAAAGCTGCAGGTGTTTTACAGCTTTGGGAAAGCTGCAGAATGCGCATGCGCATTCCATCGAGATGCCGCTGCCATGGAAAAAGGCTAGCTCCTAGTTACTAGGAGACCGGCCCTGCTGTGGAAACTCTAGGCGCTGTGGGGCGTGCGCCTGCGCGGCGCGGATGGACCCAGAGGAGGCCTTCCCTAGGCGTCTGCTGGGGCTGGCACGTGAACGTACGCGTTGCCTCGTGCGTGGGTGCGCGCGCAGCGCTCGTAGTTTCTGCGAGAAATAGCGTCGATCCAGGTACGCGTGCGCACAGGGACTGGGGGCTTGAGTAAAGGATGTGGAGCGAAGGCGCCTAGGAAGTGGAGAAAAGGCGCCCCTCAGGTACAGAGCGTGAGGGCGGAGTCGATGGAGTCGCGGAGCGGTGCTAACTGCCCCCCTCTCCTTCCCGCCTGGTCTCGTCTTCCTCTTCCTCCACCCTCAGCGGGGCGGGGAAAGGGGCGGGGGATGGAGATGGGGTGGGACTTGAGTCTCTGCGGGAGGCGGAGGCCTGGCAGTCGCAGGATGAGCTCCGAGGAGACCGCTGGGCTAAGTCCAGGGCGGAACCTGGAGCTCCAGGTAGAAGCCGCGGTGATGGCCCGGGTTGGGGCCGGGCAGTGGCTGGGCCGGAAGGCCTCTGAGTAGGCAGCTGCAAGAGGGAGTGTGTGGGGTCGGAGCGGGGATGACCCCGAGGCAGGTGTTCACTGCTTGAGCTGCTGCGAGGGGCAGTGGCAGGCAGAGCTGCGGCCTCAGGAAGCCCCGAGAGCCAACTTTGCTCCCGCTGCCATTTCTTAGGAGCGCAGGGTTGAGCCCAGTTCCTATGGTGACCGCTTCGCTTCCTGCCGCCCTGGCTTGGTTGTTGGGGGACTGTTGGTTTAGAAATGCTCTGGAGTGGAGCTGAGCAATGTGGAAGTCAGAGACCTGGGAGTTCAACCTGGCTCACCCTGACTCCAACCTCTCACTTCTAAACTCTTCATAGACTTCAGGAGGCGAAGGTCGGAGATGAAGGAGGCATTCTCCTGAAAATCTCATATAATTTCAGTGCCCAGGAAAGGCAGGGTGAGCTGGCTTTTGTCTGAGAACTAGTGGGGGCAATTGAGTAACTGAGGCAGTTAAAGACCTGATACCTAAATATGCACAGGAATACTTTTTTTCTTTAAATAAAGTCAAGGATCGCGCGGCATCAGGAACAGTTTGCAAAGATGACGGGGTTCCAGAGTTTTCCTTCTTCCACTACATGCCCTTACAGCTCACGGTATTCAGTGTTTCAGATGTCCTTTACTGGCATTTCAACTACACTTTTTTTGTTTTGTTTTGTTTTACCTGTAAGGAAATAAATAGAATAACAATCGGTTTTTAAGTAGAGGAAAATAGGTTAGTTATAAAAGTAAAGTGTCACATCCTTCAAACCTGCCTCCAAAATAAAACTGTTTTTTATTGTATTTTAATTAATCAACTAAATCCAAATTTTTAAAATCCTCACCCAATTTTGTATGTGTATGTGTGTGTGTGTATCCTCAGAAGGATATGATTTCTAGGGGGATAAGGGAAACATGAATGTGAGGAAGAAACATTAACCAATTGCTTTCCTAGGCTGGAATCTAACAGGCACCCTATGTTTGTGCCCTGATTAGGAATGGAACCCACAAAGGTATATTGCTTCAACCAGCTTTGCCACCTGGCCAGGGTTAAATCAGTCTAATTAGTGGTAAATAATTAGGAAGTTACATTAATTTTGAAGTTATAAATGTTGGCATTATTTAATGGCAGCTTCCCAAATATATCTTGTTTAAAATGTTTCTTTTCAGAAAAAAAAATTACTGCTGTAGCACAGCATATAATCAGTTGTAGAGATTTTCCGGGCTGTCTTTCTGTTCTCTTCTTCAGTTACTTGGTACAATTTGTTTTAGGATAATTTTCTCTTAAAGTACTCCAGATACAGAGGTAGTTAGAGCAGGTATTATTATATTTATTCCCTTTTCCCATTACACACCCTTTTCCCCTGATGTATCCCTTATGCTAGCCACTTCCTTTCTTTTCCTCCATCTTTTATATGAAAATGCACATTCTAATTTGACTTGCTTTTGACCTTATGTAAATGAAATTTTACTAAGTATTTCTTTGCATTTTGCTTCTTTACTTGGCATTGTTTTTAAGATTTTTCCTTGTTGTTCTTATAGTTTGTTGTTCAGTGTTCTGATGTAAGAGTATACCACAACCGATCTACTCTTCTCTTAGTGTACATTAAAGATTTTACAATATGGGTGAATATGAAGAACATTATTGTTGTAGCTTCTTAGACATGCTTCCCAGGATAATCTTTATATTTCCCCATGAGATGTCCGGTGCATGAATTCATACACTGGTGGGGTCCCTCAGCCTAGCGGCCATCAGGACCAATTGGGGTGGCCAGCCAGGAGGAGGGACTGAGAGAGGTTGGCTATGGGAGCGCATTGACCACTAGGAGGCAGCCCCTGCATTGAGTGTCTGCCCCTGGTAGTCAGTGTGCGCCATAGTGACTGGTGGACCAGTCATTTGATGGTTTAGGCTTTTATATAGAGAGAGATGGTAATCTTTTGAAGTGAGCTAGTTAGTAAGGCAGCCCCATGTCTTAGGTATGGTATGGCAGCAGTTTATATATTATTAAATTCTGTAAGTTCATAAAAACCTCTTGAAAACAGTTATTTAACCCCTTATGTACCCATGAGGTCTTGATAAGTGGTATCTCCCCTAAGGCCCTTTATTTATGAACTTTTAAAACAAGTTATTTCTTTACAGTATAGTCTAAATGGAAGAGAAGTGAGAACATTGGGTTTGAATGGAATGACTAGGAGAGTTTATTTCTTTTTCATAAGAAAGGTTGACTATTGTGGCTTTACTATTTTGTTTGAAGTGAATTCCCAAAACATTTATTCACAGATTTTTATTATGAATACAAATAGCTATCTCAAAATTGTTAATAAAATTTTGTGTGCTTCTCTGTATCTTTCTTTTAGTGAGGTTATTCCTTCCTACTTCAAAGTGTCTATCAGTTTAAACACCTGGGTACAGTTTTATTAAAAAACAAGTTGATCTTTTGTGAAACTAGCACTTAGAATCTCATAAAATACTCAAGTATTCTATCAAAATATTCATTAGGCATTTATTGAGCACATATTATATAACTGATATTTTGCTCAACACTGGTAATACATTTTAGCAAATGATCTTACTGCCTTTTTTACTGAAAAATTAAAATTCTACCAGGAAGGAACTTCTGCAAATATCTACCCCTTGAAAAAATGGCCCTGGCTGGTATGACTCAATTGGTTGTGTTTCATCCCATGCACCAAAGGCCACCAGTTCAATTCCTAGTTAGGGCACATTCCCAGGTTGCATGCTCAATCACCCATAGGATGTGTGAAGGAGGCAGGCAGTAGATGTTTTGCTCTCACATCAATGTCTTTCTCTCCCTTTTCCTTCTTCTTTCTCTCCCTCTCCTTTCCTCTCTCTTTCTAAAAATCAATTAAAAAATCCTTAAAAACATGTTTCTACTCCTTATCTTAATCTTCACTTGCTTTTCTCTTTCTTGTCCCAGAGGACAGTGCACAGTTTATATCTGGGTTTATTGTTAGTTCAGTGGCCTTACTCCATTAGTTAGCATTAACCCATGTGTTAGAATCTTTATTGTGTTTACAAAACTGTAGGGTTTCTTAACCTGGAATATGAAAACTTAGGGAGGAGTTCTTGGACCTCCTGAAACTGAAGTTGTGTATGTGTTTACATTTAGGAGAGAACCCCAAGCTTTTGTTTAATTCTGGAAGCTTTCCTTAATGTAAAGAGAATTCGGAAACAAGATTTTCTACTTTTGCCTTAGCATATTTGGCTCAATGGATAGAACATTAGCCCAGGTTCAGTTTCAGTCAAGGGCACGTGCTTGGGTTGTAGGCTTGGTCCCCAATGGTGGGTATGCAGGAGACAGCCTATCAATGATTCTCTTTCATTCTTGATGTTTTTATCTCTCTCTCTCTCCCTTTCTCTCTGAAATCAATAAAAAATATTTTTAAAAAAGATTTTCTACTTTTGTAATGACCCTTCAGCAACTTTGGTCTTCTTCTAACTTTTGCTCTACCTCTCTTCTCACAATCATGCTTCCTTAAAGTCTACATTTTGTTTCCTGTTCCTTAGTATTAACTCTTTTATTAGTCCTCATTGCTTCCACCCAATCCCTACCATTAAAACTACTTATTAGTTCTAGGGAACTCCAGAACTAATAAATCAGAACTTAGAGTACAGAAAGATTAGTGCAAACTAGAGGAATGGATATTCATGGATGCTAAGGAAATACAGAGAAAAGGACTACAAAAGGATATTTCTGAGTTCTACTTCCCTCCAAAAGACAGCATAGATTTTGCATGTTCCCAAAAAAGTATGAACATAGTCTCCCCTTTTACTGCCTCCTAAGTTAGTACAAGGAAAGTAGCAGCTCTAATGTGATAGTCTCTTGTTCTCTTCCTACTTTTAATTTCTAGGTTAGTGTGATGGGTAATTTTATAGAACTCCTACTTGACAATTGAGTTTGACTATAATAGAAGAGCGTAGATCTCTTGGCACTTACATTCTAGTAGGGAGGAAAACTAGTGAAGAAATAAACGATACAATTTCAAATGATTAAAGTGTAAATAATCTAATAAGACAGTGATTAGGAGAGAGGCTATTCATTTATTTAGGTAAGAGCTCAGGGAAGAGCCTCTGACATTTCAGCCCAAGAGCTGAGCTGGGGGTAAGATGGAGCCAGCTGTGGGTCTTAACATGGAATGATATTGGTACAGTAGAGGAACAGAAAAAAACACACACAATAAAGCTGGCAGGTGGACAATGAAAAGAGTACTAGGTCTATTTAGGAAAGTGAAAGCAGGGCCCAAATCACACAGGCCCTTAAAATATATGGATTTTATTCTAATTGCATTGGGGAGCCAGTGGAGTGTTTTTGAGGAGGATCTCATTGTTTTAAAGTGAGTCTTTTGATCTCCATTTGGAAAAATAGTTGTAGGGAGCAACATAGAAGCAGAAAGACCAGTTAGGAAACTTGTAGCAATCCATGTGAGAGATGCTGATGACTTAAACCATGGAGGTGGTAATTAAACTGTAGAGAAGTGGATGGATTTGGAATGAGAACCAACAGGGCTTATTGATGGATTTGATGGGAATCAGGAAGAAAGGAAACAAAGGTGACTTCTCTGGCACTGCCTTAGGCACTGCCATTTGACCTTGAGGGACTGGGAAGGAGCATAGTGGAGGTGTGTTGAGAGCAGACTGCAGGTGGGATAATTAGAGGTCTGTTTTACACAAGTTAAAGTCGCAATGGCTGTGGATATCCAATAAACACAATATAATGTGCTCCAATAGGCTATGTTCATAGTGTTTTGGGAACATGTAAAATCCATGCTAAGTCTTTTGGAGGGAAGTAGAACTCAGAAATACACTTTTGTAGTCCTTTTCTCTATATTCCCTTAGCATTCATGTGCACTCATCTTGATGTACTCTAATTTCTGATTTATTAGTTCTGGAGTTCTCTAGAGCATTGAGAGTTGAAATTATAGCTTTTTATTTGGTTGCTATATTTCTGTCCCCAGAATCTAATATTGGGTCACCATTACTCTGTGTATAAATTTGAGAATTGAATAAATGTGACTGTTACAGTCTAATAGTGTGAATTAAAACAGTGATAGGAATGGAAGATATGAATTTGAGAGAGATTTTAGTGAAATATTAGTAGGACTTGATGGCCGATTAGATAAGTTGAGTCACTGAGTAGAACTGGGAATAATAATAATTGTTAATAGTAATAATTATATATATATAGGTTTGTTTTAGCTAGGGAGTTTCTAAGTGCTTTACTTCTATGAATCCTCATAGCAGCTCTTTGAGGCCAGTACTGTTGCCTGGCTAAGTAACTTGCCTCTAGTCATGAAGCTAAGAAACGGTAGAATTAGCATGATGAACATGAACAGTCTGATGCTAATGCACACACTCTTAGCCACTATGCTATGTTACTTCCCAATTGAGAATGATTGTGGTTCTCACTTGGATGTTCATTATAACAATTTGCTGCTTGCACAGTACTTTTACTTGCATTCTCAGATCTGTATAGGAACACAAGTTCCATTCATAATCCATTTAAAGATCATGGGAATGTGGAGAATATTCTGGTGGCAGGCTAGACAAGGGTATTTCAGATATATTATCTCTCCCTTTTTACTGCCTCCTAAAGCTAGTGCAGGGAAAGTAGCAGCTCTAATGTATAGTCTCTTGGCTTCTTCCTACTTTTAATTTCTAAGTTAGTCTGATAGGTAATTTTATAGAATCCCTGCTTGACTATTGATATTTCCAAAGAACAGAAGGAATATTTAATTTTATCTGCTTTGGTATACTGCTTCTTTGTCACATCTACAAAATTTTATGATACCTTTCTATTACACAGACAGCTCTGTGCAGGTTGGGGCAGTACAGAGAGGTCTAGGACATTGCTTGTTCTTAACATTCTAATGACCATGTGAGGGAGATATACATCCAGAATAATTAAATAGCTATACAAGTTGTTCTGTAACTACTATATACAAAAGTCTCATTGAAGAAGTGATCACTATTAGATGGAGAAGATACAGAAAACCTCTTAGAGAATATAGAATTCAAGTTGAACCTTAGAAGTGTCTTTGTCTTTTGTTAAGTGGATAAAAGGGTGAGGGCAAGGCTCATGAATAAAAGATAACATGTTTCTGAATGTATAAAGAATGTGTGGAGTAGTTTGGAATAGTCTGTCCTTAATAGAGGGATTCTTGGAGGTATCAAGTAGTAGATAAATTGGAGTCATGGAAAGGGACCAAATTATAAGAGCTCTGAATGCTAGGCAGCCTTAGACTGTACCTTATTTCCCTGATTAATGTGGTCTGAGGCCTATTTCAAAATAAGAAGATTGATAATAAATATTAATTCAGTGCTTGTTTTATTGGTCTAATCTATACTAGCTCAATAGGGATCGCTGAGCAGCTTTATGGAAATGTAGTATTTCAGGCATATTGTGAATAAATATCTGCATTTTAATAAGATTCCCCAGTGATTTGTATATTCACTAAAAAAATTGAAAAGTACTATAGGGAGGAATAATTTGATTCTGTTATTCTGAGTCAAATGTTTATAAGTAGGAACATATTTTTCAATAGAAACGGTAAGGAAACTGGATTTCAACCTACCCCATAATGCTAAGTTCCAAGTGAGGCAGTACCTGCTGGAATGAAGAGTAGAAACACAGATTTGTGTTTTGTGTAGGGGAAGGGAAAAAAGGAATTAATTGCTGGATTAGACAGTATGTGACTGGGAATCCTGATTTCAGAGTATTGCAGCTGTGTTGCTAGGAGGGATCTAAGATACTTGTAGGAAATTGTCTCTTTCTTAACATAAAGGCAGCCTTGATTCAGGAAAAGAACCAATTATTTTCCTAAATTATACAATTTCTAAGATACTTTGTCAAATAAAAATACACAATGTGGATTAGTATGTGTAATATGTTAAAGTAAAATATCTTATTATTTTGCCCATGTATAAATATGAATGTGGGAATAAATCCTAGAAATAGAATTATTTGTACGGAAGCTATGTGTATTTATAATGTTTGTAGATTTTATTTAATTGATCTTCATAAGTATTGTGTCATGTACACTGCCACCAGTGATGTATAACAATACTACATTATATATACAACTATTTTATCTTTGCCAATGTGAATTAAAAATGGTATCTAGAGTTGCTTCAATTTGTATTCCTTTAACTGGTGATATTGAGTTTCTTTAAATCTATTTAAAAGCCATGAATGTGAAATATCCATATTCTTTGCCACTTTTTTCTACTAGGGTATTTCTTTTCCTTTCTTATTTATAGGAATTATTTAATATATAAATGACAGAGAAGTCAGTCCTAGAGATAGACTACTTAATTTGCTGCTGAACCAATATTTTCCTAGTACAGTGATTTACACAGGGATAGGATGGAGTATGTCTCTTTTGGAGAACACACAGAACAAGTTTTATAACATAAAATGTTAAGAAGGTAAAGGTTGCTGAAATACTCTTAGCTGGTATGACAATGTTAAAACCAATTGCAAATATATCTAAGAATGTGGTTAATTTATATACTATTGTGAGAAATCACAAAGATGTTTTAAAAAGAATGTTCTGGTATTATTCCTATTCTTTCCACTAGGTTACCACCAAAGAACATGATTTTGGTCTAGGGGCTCCAGTTTCTGAAGCTGAAAAATACCAGAATACTCTCCAGCTAGAACAACAAGTGAGAACTCAAGATAAATTCATCTCTACACTGAAATTACAGGTTACATTTAATTTATATATGTATTTATTTCCCTGAATTAATCTTGGCTGGGGCCTATTTTAAAATAAGAAGATGAAATACATTAATTCAGTGCTGGCTTATGGTTTTTATTTTATGGGTCTAAAGTCACTTCATTTTTTTCTTAGACATTTTGATACACAGAGTCTGAGTCCGTGAGTGCAAACTGTGTGCCAGGTGTTTTATTAGGTGCTTTCAAGTACATAATCTTGCTTCATCCCAACATTGTGAAACAGTGTCATTACTTCTATTTTACAGACATGGAAGCTGAAGTTCCAAGAGGTTAAAGAATTACGATTCTGGATTAATGAATGACAGAGCTAGAATTTCTCTGAATTCCCAAGTTAGTTAGGATTTGAATTCTGTTCTCTGAACTCCAAGTTCAGCATTGTTTCTCTTCTGGTGCCTAATCTGTGGGATAGCTATTAATTAAGATCATTGAAAGAAATTGCCTCTTTTAGGAAGAAGGGGTAGACTTACTTTTCCATAATCTTCTTACTAAGTACAGCTAAAAACCCTGAACGTTATGTATGAAACAAGCATAGAACACTGAAAGGCGGGAAGAAGGAAGACTGATTAGGGACCCCAACACTCCAAGAATGACACGTTAGTGAGTGCCTAGATTTTCTTTTTGCCCCGTGTATTCCAGACAGGATTCTCAGAAACAACGATGGATGCAGACAAAAAAACAATCTCAGAAAAGCGGTCTGTCTCTAGCCAAAGGACTAGGAAAGGGACAGCCTAGCAAGGAGGACTGCTTTTAGACAATAGCTGCCTGCTCTAAGCAACACAGTGGAAAACCTATAGCCCTGTTCCTGCCCACAAAGACCAAGTAAAGAGCCTAGCTCATTATCCTTGCCAGGCTGTAACAAGAAGCCCCAGCTGCACCTCATACCCTCCTCCAAACCCTCTCCCCACAACTTCTCCATCCCCATAAGGTAGTGTCTAAGAAGAAGGCTTGTGTTAGGAACCAAGATTTTTGTGCCCACAAGGCATTAAGGGAAGTCCCAACCCCATTGTGTGTGAAGCACATGGGGAGCCTAAAAGTACCTACCGCCACGGGGTGGTGTGAAGTGCCTCTTTTCCTCCTTGATGGAGTGGTGTCAGAGAACATGCAGAGTTAGGGCTTTACTATGACCCAGCATGAACAAGTCCACCACTCACAGTGGCAGTGGTGGATATGTGAGAGCACTAACCAGGCAGCTCTGCTCTTCCTGCTGCTGTGGTATCAGCAGAGGCCTAGTGAGGAGCCTGAACGTCCATCCCTGCCTAGCAAGAACAAGGAACTTCACCTTCTCCAGTTGTCCATGGAAGCCTCCCCTCCAGTAAAAAACGGGACTTCCACCTCTCTCCCCTCCCC
>PVJN01062925.1:0-10898 GCA_004026805.1 Lasiurus borealis
GGAGGGGAGGGAAGGGAAGGGAAGGGAAGGGAAGGGAAGGGAAGGGAAGAGGCGGGGAGGGAAGGGGAGAGGGAGCATGGGGGTCAGGAGGTCTCCTATCCACTGTGCCGCCTGCTTGGTGGGGAGAGACTCCCACCCTGGGAAGAGCAGTGGAGACCCCCCGTGCCTCCGAGGCTGTGGAGCCCAGGCAGAGGCAGGAGGCAGGCTGGCTGGGGACTCACGGCTGGAAACGGGCTGAGCAGGCAGAGGGTGCCGGCCCGCCAGGCCCTGCCGTCCATGGTGGGAGCTCTGAGCCGGTCCTCGTCCCTCCCTCCCAGGTGGCCGGCTGCACAGGCAGAGGCCGCTGAGGGGACAGGGCTGCATATTCAGCAGGCCAGCGGGACACCCGCCCAGCTCTGCCGGCCCCGGCGAGGGAGGCGGTGTCCCCTGCTGGGAGGGGCTCAGCCCTCCACTCTGTCTGCAAGTCCACTCGGGTGTCTGTCCTGACAGCAAGGGCCCAGGGAGGTGACAACTAGAGGCCACATCTTGCCCAGTAAGTGGGTATTCTTAGCCACGCCGCTGGACTGTTCTGGAGAGTCCCTTCCCCACTTCCCTCCTGCCCCCCATGAAGGAGACTCAGAGAAGAAGCCAGAGACATGGCCCCTCAGGGAGCGCCTAGCCTCAGCCAGGCCTGGAGGGTGGGCTCAGGGCTGCAGGACCCAGCGGGATCAGGACAAGGTGTCATTGGGTCTGGAGAGGAGAATGGGGGGTGATCACCTCATTTCAAATGGGTGCCCGCCTGGCTGGTAAGGTGCAGCCTGCAGGCAGCGAGGCCACATGGACCTGGGCGAGTCTGTTGGCAACAGAAACGGAGGATGTCACAGGCCGCAATTATCCTTACCATTTGGTACCTGGTCGTCTTGTATTTTAGACCTTAAAGCGTGGACGCCCGGTCAGTCCCGCTAACGGCAGCGCTCTGCATGGCCCTGGGGTCAGCGTTTGGGATCAGAACGTGTGTGTGTCTGTGGTCCGGGCTTGGGGGGGAGGGCGGGGTGCTGACAGTGGTGTCCCCAGAGCTGGCTGGCTGGACTCCATGACCCCAGACGTGTTTACAGCCGACGCGAGTCATGCATGATGGAGGCCCTCACCGCCCGCCCGTCTGGGTGGAGGGATCTGGGCCTCAGCGGGGTTTTATGTTTCCAACGGTCTTCGTCGGCAGCGGGTGCTGAGGGAAGAATGTTACAGAGAAAACAGGAGCCGCGCCAGGTCCCAGAGCCCCACCGTCGCACGGACGTTCACGTGTGCTTTCCCGTGAACCAGGCGCAGAGGGGCGGCCGGGCCTGGGTCCAGGGCCCCGCAGAGAGCACCTCCACCACAGGCGGGGAGGGGAGAGGCGGGGAGGGGAATGGGGGGGGCTCACAGGCGGGAGGGCAGCGCCCTGAGAAGGTGACTCAGAGGGAAAGCTGACACCTCTGTCCTTCAGCTACAAAGAGGCAAGAGCCCAAGGACAAATATTCCCATTAATCGCTATTGATCCTTAGTGTCTGTGTCATTAGCATTAATGAGGATTAGCAATTGATATTGATACTTAATAAGTATTATTGTTATCTGAGTTAGTGGTACTTAACAGGGAACAATTTATCCCCCAGGGACTATTCCTCTATATTTGACCATTTTCTTTATCACAGCCCAGGGTCAAGGTCAAGGGTCAGGAGGAGGGAGAAGCGGGAAGGTGCTGCTGACGGTAAAGGACAGGAAGGAGGGATGCAGGTGAGCGTCCTACAACAGACAGGATGGGCCTCGCACCATGGAAGGAGTCATCCAGTCCCCAGAGACAGGAGGATTCAGACTGAGAACTGTTTCTGCTCCCCAAAGGTCCCCAGGTCACTGAATTCCCATCTTATCTCTGTATCTACTCAGGGTTCAAACTCTGCCCCCACCACTTGCTAACTGGCTGACCTTGGGCAAGTTATTTAACCTTTCTGAGGCTCAGTTTCCCCACATGAAAAATGGGATGATATCTTTTGGGAGTAGGGTGGATTGGGTAAGCAGTCAAGGAAAGGCATATGAAGAACCTCGCACAGAGCCGGGCCCACGGTGGACAGTCACTAACACAGCACAGAACAGGGCTGAACTATCAGCAACTAAGGTTAGAACAATTGAACTTTGAGAGGAAAAAATAAGGTTAAGTCTCCAGCTCATATTTACAAAATATAAATTCTAGACGCTTTAAAGGCCTAACTATAAAACAACAAAATAAGCTTGTTTTCCCAGTGATGGATATTTGTTTTTATAACCTTAGAAGAAAGAAGACTTTACTAAATAAAAAATGAAAACTATAGATTAATAACTTTGACCCCATCAACATTTTATTTTTTAAAAATCTATATTCAAGGAAGAACAAATAGGTAGAACTGCAAGCAAGCCACAAACCGAAAGAATATTTGAGACCAATAATGACAACAAGATAATATAAAAAATGTTTTTATCCCTAATTGGTTTGGCTCAGTGGATAGAGCATTGGCCTGCGGACTGAAGGGTCCCAGGTTTGATCCTGGTCGAAGGCATGTACCTTGGTTGCAGGCACATCCCCAGTAGGTAGTGTCCAGGAGGCGGCTGATTGATATTTCTCTCTCATCGATGTTTCTAACTCTTGATCTCTCTCCCTTCCTCTCTGTAAAAAAAATCAATAAAATATATTTCTAAAAAAATAAATAAAAAATATATTTAAAATACATACAAATCAATAATAAAGAGAAAAAAATAACCCAATAGGAAAGTGAGCAAAGGTTATAATAGACCATTCAAAAATAAGTAAAATATAAGACCAATAAACAGAAAGAGATGCTCAACATTACCAATATGCAACAAAAAATAATTGAAGTAATAATGACTACCCTTTCACCTACCACACTGCATAAAGCTGTGATGTCTGATGATGTGGTATTTGGAAATAATGTGGGGAAATAGTACTTCTATGCTGTGCAGATGGGAGTGAACACTGATGGATAGACCCACTTTGCAAAGCCATGTGATATGATCTATTGAATCGATAAACGAACACACCCTCCACACCAGAAGTTCCACTGCTGGATCTTTGCTCCAGAGGGCAGCATTGTTTATAATACACAGAAAGAAAAAAAAAACGCACAGAAAAAAACACAAATGTCCAACAGCAAAGGAGTAGCTAAGCAAGATGTAATATATTCACACAATGAGACCTTCTCGGGCATTAAAAGGATGAATTAAATTTCGTTATACCAACATGGAGAGAGTTCAAAATAACATTATTTGAGAAACTTCTGCTTCCAGCCAAGACAGAATAACTGGGACTGATGTACCCTCCTCCTGCCGTCACAGGAAATCTAAACAAAACACACAAAATATTGGCTTTAATAGGTAAGAAAAAGAGCACAGATGAGCATCTCAGGTGATGCAGAAAGAACATTTGACAAGATGTAACACCCTTTCAAGGTAAAAACAGTCAATATGCTAAGAATAGAGTGAGGCCATATATGAACTCCCACAGCACATCCCATCCCAAGATGAACAACCAAAAGCTTTTCACTCAGCTGAGGAGCAAAGAAGGATGTTTCTTTTATCCACTTTTAGTCAACATAGTTCTAGAAGTTCTAGCCAGAACAAGAAATAGAAGTATCCAAATTGGGGGGGGAAGAGGGGAAGTATTTTTTACATAATCTTACATGTAAAAAAAATCCTAGAGTGTACACACGCACACACGCACACACACACACACACACACACACACACACAGGTTCACACCTATGCACACACAACTACTAGGATTAATAAACAAATTCAACCAAGGGGCAGGATATAAACTGGACATGCAAACATCAGTGGTTCTTCTATACACTAACAATCTGAAGAGGAAATTAAGAAAGCCATCCCATTTATGCTTCAAAAAGAATAAGATACTTGGGAGTAAATTTAACCAAGGAGGTGCAAGGCTTTTACATTAAAAAAAAAAAACTAAAAAGCTTTACTGAAAGAAATTAAAGATTTTAAAAAAATACTATAAAGAAAGGGAAAGAGACCTTGTGTTCAGGAACTGGAAGATAATATTGCAAAGATGACAGAACTTCCCAAACTGATATATAGGTTCCATGCACAATCCTTATAGAAACTCGAAAGGCATTTCTTTCACAATTAGGAAAACCCACACTAAAATTCATAAAAATAAAATAAATTAAAAATTAAACGTAAATGGACTCACCGCCCCAATGAAGGAAATTATCAGATTGAAAGAAAAAACAACTATAGGCTCCCTACAAGAAACTCATTTTCAGAGAAAGAAACCGTGCTCTGCTTGTACAATTAAAAGTTTAAAACGATCGCAGACCCTCATGTTTCATGTTCTCCTGTCAGGGGGTGGGTATCAGAGACCTCAGGTCCAGTCTGTCTGTCCCCCAAGCAGGTGGGCTCCCAGGGGCAGGAGGGACAGTTCTCAGGGTGCCAAGCACAACACAACCCCCAGAGCACCTGCCACAGAGGCTGCCATCCCGCCTGTGTCTGGCGCCCCCGGTGGTCACGATGCGCAAACGCAGCTCCTCCTGATGGCTGAGGGGCAGCAGCCGGGTCTCAGGGGGGCTCCCAGCCTGCCCAGCTCTGTCTTTTCCTCGGGGCAGGCACATCCTCGCACAGGACAGGGGCCCTGGCGCCTCAGAATGGGTCCCTACAGACCGAAGCCCTCTGAGAAGGCACCCTCTTAGCTGGGGCTCTGCAGGGGCACCTGCGGTCTGGAGCCATCAGCCGCTGCACACGGGCCCTGTGTCCACTCTGCATGGGGCCCCTGTCCGAGTTCCCTCTCTCTTCAGGGCTGTGGCTCAGCCTGCCACCTATTTGGGGTCCAAGGTAGACCAGGCTTGAAACTCAGGCTGAGGGTCAAGGTCAGGGCCAAATGTGGGGCCGAGTCGGGGCTCAGGAAGAGCAGCAGGGCCGAGCGCCCTCCGGGTGCCCCTCACAAGGCCGCTAAGAATCCTTAGCCTCCACAGGGCAATGGAGGTTCTGCTTTAAGCAGTGGTTCTCAACCTGTAGGTAGAAACCCCTTTGGGGTCCATCAACCCCATCACAGGGGCCGCCTAAGACCATCACAAAACACAGATACAGTGGTACCTCGAGATACGAGTGCCCAAACCTACAAGATTTTTTAAGATACGAGCCATCGAGCGAGCGATTTTTGCTTTGAAATACGAGCAACAGTTGAGATAGGAGTCATCGCGCGGATCGGCCGGCTGCACAGGACCCACCAGTTTACCGAGACTCGAGCGTCTCATAGTTTTCCACGCCTCAAGGTTACGGAACAAATTAAACTCGTATCTCGAGGTACCACTGTATTTACATTACGATTCACAACAGCAGCAAAATTACAGTGATGAAGTAGCAACGAAAATAATTTTATGGTTGGGGGTCACCACAACATGGGGAACTGTATTAAAGGGTCGCAGCCTTAGGGAGGTTGAGAACCACTGGCCTTCAGGCCCCCGGGTCACCGTGGCACAGCGAGTTTTCTGCGGCACACAAATCGCGCTTCCTGCCCGAGCACCTGCGAAGCGGGGCCGGTGGGGTGGGGAGGGGCGGGTGGGGTGGGGCAGGCGAGGTGTGGACGGCAGGGGGGGGGGGCCTGGCCCTCCCAGGGCAACGTGAGAACAATGGACACTTTGTTTCCCTCTGACGGAGGAAGGCGCTTTGACTGGTGCGTGGCTAACTCATCCCTCGTAAACTTGACACTTGGCCCCAGACTTCGCCCTCAAGAGCAAGCTTCCTCTCCTGGGGTCAGCCAGGGGTTTGGGTGGGGAGGGTGCTGCTCAGCAGACAGACCAGCCGTCCCTGGCAGGTGCCCATCGGTGGCGAGGGGTCTGCAGGAGGAGAAACCAGAAATGGTCCTCTCCCCACTCCCTCCCGCCCCGGGTGCTGCCTGCGGCCCGAGGCGTGCTGTCACTCACGCAGGGGTTCTGAGTCCCAGTTTCGGGGTCTTATTCGGTCTTGGAGAGGTTTTACCCCAAACTCAAGGGGAGGGGAGCAGAGTCCCCGAGAACACATCAGGGTGCAGATGCCCCGAGTCCCAGGGAGAGGAGAGAGCGGGGTGGTACCACCCACACACTGTCCCACCTGCCCCTGCCCCCCCAGACTTCCCACATGAGGCAGAGCACCCCCTCCAGGCAGAGGAAGAACCTGGCTGCAGAGGAATAACTGACCACATGCATTGCCTCCTCTCCTCACAGGTGGGGAAACCAAGTCCAAAGAGGGCGGGAGACCTCCCCAGGGTCACCCAGCCGGTCAGAAGCAAAGCTGGGGTGCTGCCTGGCTTGGCCTGCTCCCAGAAGGAGGGGCAGGGCCTATGAAAAGTGGCCCTAGGACCAGAGGGGGAGCCAGGGCCAGGGCTAGGGCTGAGGAGGGTGAGGGAGTACTCCGAGGGGTGAGGGGGAGGGATCTGGGTGGCCTGACGCTCTCGCTGGCTGCGGTGCGGCCAGGGGTCAGCAGGAGGCAAGAGGGGCCGTGAGAAACCAGAGGTGGCAGGTCCCCCTTCCTTCCCCAGCAGATGGCCTCCAGCCCCAGGCCAGGGTCCCCGGGATAAATCTCAGGAGCGGAAGAGGGGAGCATCCTGGAAAACCGTCTGCAATCTGCCACCACTTTTATGAAGTTCAAAGGCGGGACCGCAAACAGCAGATGGATTAGCCGCGTGTACCTGCAGGAAGCAAACCTTTTTTTAAAGCCGAGGAAGGGCAAACACTGCGCGCAGGACAGCGGGTGCCGCTGGGGCCCGGGAAACAGACGCAGGCGGCTGGGAAGGGTGCAGCTCCTGAGACGAGCGATGGACTCCCGGGTGTTTGTGAAATTATTAAACCTCACGGTTCACCTCTATCGCCATCCATGCGAATGCAGCTCTTACTATGCATCAGGCCCTTCATAAGCACACTACGTCCTGGAGCTCTTCCAATCCTGGCAGCGGATCTACGGGGGGGTCCCCACGTTACAGGAGAGGAAACTGAGGCACAGGCCCTGGACTCTCACCCTGTGCCTGATTTCCGAGCCCAGGGTCTCCGCCGCTCTGTAAGCCACAGGCATTGTTGTAGACGCGTGTTATGTTTTCAATACGACAGCGAATGGGAAGAGAGGTAGGAAGGAAGCTGCCTCTTTGTTGCTGGTGAGATGCAGAGGTCCCACACCTGCTGCCTCCCCCAGAGGATCCCCTCTCCCTTGGTCTCCGGATCCCCGCTTTCCCTCCCCCTCCCACCCACGGGCCCACCCGTGTCTTCTCTGGCACCCCACGTGGAAGACGCTGCTTGTGTGGGCACATGGGTGGCCTGCCCCCTCCTGGAGGGCTGCACTCAGTCTACTCGGAGGGGTCTGCCCCCCGGGATGGGAGGGGGAGCTGAGGGCCGGGAGGGGCTGGATGACCACACCCCTTCTCCCTCCCTCCCCCCAGGCCTCCTCCTGGCCTCCCCTGCAGCTCACCCTCCCCACCCACCCCAGCTCAGCCCCTCCCGGCCCCCTTATTTATAAACCATCTGTCCCGTGTCCCTGCCTGCCCCGACTGTTTGTGCAAAGCCTCAGCTGCTTCCCCTGATAACCCCCGGGAGCCGGGAGGGGCTCAGGGCAAGCGGAGTTCAGGGGTGCTCTGCCTCCCCCTCCCCTGCTCAGGAGCTCCGGTACATGGCACGTGCACCGAAAAGCTGAATGTCTGTTGTCGCCCCCGGGAGCCATTCCCGCCTGCCTGGCCGGCCCCTCAAAGTCAACTCGGGAATTCAGAGAGGAGATGGCAGAGCAGGGGTGGGGGGAGGAGGTACCCTCCCTCCCTGGGAGGCAGCTGGTCTCTCTAATGCACCAACTGGCAGGAGCTAAAGGGGGAGGGAAGGGCGGGCGGCTGGGCCACGGCTCTGACCCCTGCTCCGTCCCTCCTCGCTGTGGAACTGGCCTCAAAAGCCAGCACCCAGGACAGTGCCTGCCACCCAGTGGGAGCCCAATCCATTCCCCAGTGGATGGAGGAGGGAATCCTTGCTTCTCAGCTCCTGTGTGAGAATCCGGCAGAGCAGTGCAGATGGAGTTCTGCCCGGGACACAGGTGTCAGGGGCATTGCCAGTGGCAAGTTGCCCTTCACTGACCACTGGGGGGCCCAGTCTCCCTCTGACCCCAGCTGGGAGCCTGGAGCCCGAAGGGTCTGCTCAGAGCACCCAGCTGCCTCCTCCCAGCAGCGCCCCCTGCACGTGACCCCCTCTCTTTGCGCACCCCGCGTTCCCTCCAGGTAGAGTGTGGGGAAACGTGGCCCTGGCCACCCTTGGGGTCCAGCCTGCCAGCCCCGGGTCCCCTGGACACTCCTTCGCTCTCTGGTTCAGCGAACGTTTCTCTCCCCGTCAAAGATGAGGCCCAGGGCGGGCAGCCGAGAGGCCTGTGGCGGGAGCAGCCAGGCCAGCATGCGTTGGGCACTTACTGTGCCAGGGAGTTCGGGGGATCATGAGGCCTCTACAGGGCGGGTGAGGGCTGCCCATGGCGACAAGGAGTGGCCCCAGTAACAGGCCACCAGAGCTGAGACACAGGAGTGCCAGGGACCTGTCCAGGTGCCACGGGAAGTGGGTGGCAGAGAACGCCTAGCCCAGCGCGCCTTCTACCCCCCGGCTCTGGCGGACAGAGAGCCCGGGGTGCGGGGCCGGCTGTCCTGACCCCCTCGGGGACCCCGGCTCTGGAGGCCCCAGAGGGGCACCTGCTGGGCTCGGCTCAGCCCGGCCCGCGCCACCTTTGCCCACGGCCCGGAGCTTGGCAGGGCCGCCAGCCCCAGCGGCTTCGCGCACAATGGAAGCCGGTCAATGATTCACCCGCTCCCCTGCGGGGGCCTTCTCCCGCGTCCCAGGCACCTGGCCCTGGCTCCCGGACAAGCGCCCGGGGTGTCAGGACACAGCCGGAGGGGGTTTAATCAGTGACGGGCCCAGAGGAAGTCACGGCGAGGAGAAAGGACCTCCCTGCCCTTCCCCCCACCCCCTCCCCCTGCCTCTCCCAACCTCTGTCACCTCTGGTTTCTCCTAGAAACTGGCTCTTTCTCTCTCTCCCTGCCCCTCCGCCCCACTCCCTCCCTCTCATGCACACGTGTGCACACGCTCACTGCTTCCTTTCCCCACACCCCCCGCACCCTCACTCTGAACTCAGACCTTCCTCCCACCGCCCGCAGGAGAGAAAGCAAGCCACCTGCGTTTGAAACCAGGGGTCTGAGGGTCCAGGAGCCCCCCGAGACCACACCCCGGCGGCCGCTCGCAGGCTGGGTGTTGTGGAAAGCAGCGCCCTCTGACACGGCCGCACGCGTTGCTTCCGAAAGCGGCCGGTGCACAGAGCGGGGCGGCGGGCCCTGGCTGACAAAGTGAGGGCTTTTGTCGCAGGACTTGTCAGAGCCTTTGCTGCGGTTTTCCGACTTACCGCGTCCCCGGAGCTGGGCTCGCTCTCCCTGCGAGGACCACAGCGGGCAGGTGACTCACCTCAGCACATGAATCACACCTGTGGCTCAAAGCCCCAGCTGCTAAGCTCCATCTCCGACCCAGCTCTCTAGGATTTCTCACTCAGGAAACACCGCCTCAGGGCAGCGGGGGATGGCTTTACGCCGAGGTGGGGAGAAGAGAGAGACGGGCAGGGAACTGGGAGCCCTCAGAACCTTCTGGAACTGGCGGTGTGGGCCCCATGGCGGCGGCATTCCTGGCCCGGGTGCCTCTCGGCCCCGCATTCCTGGAGGCAGCGGCCGCTGCGCCTCCAGCCGGGGAAGGGCCCCCAGCCGGGGACATTCTTGGAGTTCGTCTCGGGTGGCAGGAGCCGCAGTCACGATCCAGGGGCGTCGGCCACGCCTGGAACGTCGCACCGTTGAACTACCCTTCTCACCTTGGGGCCCAGGAACCCTGGGTGTGGAGCAGACGCCTCCCCGAGTCTGCAGTGGAGCAGAGAGGAGACGGGGGAGCGAGGCAGGGGACAGAGAGAAGCAGGGGGGCGGCGGACCGGGCACCTCTGCGCTGCGGAGACCCAGACCCGGCGTGGAGGCACAGGTGTTAGATCAGAGTCACGTGCACTTGTTTCAGCGTCGCAGGTGCGTGCTGGCCGAGGAGGGCAGCGCCAGGGCCTGTGGAAGTTAAAGGGCCCGTGCCTGGGGCTCTGGTGGCTGGTATCCTCGGAGCCGGAGCCAGGAGCTGGGCTGGAAAAGCACCGGAGGGACGAGTGCCAGGGCCCCCCAAACCAGCTTGGGGCAGGGATGTGACGGAGACCCCAAATGAGCGTCGTTTTCACACTTCTTCTAATTTGGATCTTACGGGATGGACGCCTCTCCCATAGACGTGAATCGCAAGCTTTGGTGCCCACCCCGAGGCGATATGCAAAACACAGAACAGCCACGCGTGTCAGTGGCACCGGTCCACCAGAACGTCCCCAAGGGATGGTGCGGGCCAGGGGCCCCAAGGCTCCCTGCTGATGGCGGGGTTGACCCCTCAAGTGCTGGTCCAGAGGTGACCAGAGGTGACCAGAGGTGACCAGAGGTGACCAGAGGCTAGAGAGGCACCCGGGTGGCCAGGCAGACTACTGCAAGGGGGGACACTTAAGGGGCTCACACCAGACGGAAGTATTTAATGTTTAAGGACCCAGAGAGGCTGCACTGACCCCCTCGGGCTGAAGGTCAGTTTCTCCCTCCGTTCGTTCTCCATCAATACGCTGGAAAGAACAGACAAATAAGCCCAGCCCCGGATGCAGGGACCGGGATCTTGCTGGCATGAGACAGAGTCGCCTAGCGGAACAAGGACGTTCATTTCTGGGTGCCCTTCACCAGGGTGTCCTCTGCACCCCAGGGCCCGGGGGCGCTGAGGGAACCAGCTCTGGAGAGCTGGGAGGAAGGTCCTGCACACACGGGCCCGGCCTGCCTTCACACCACCAGAATC
>PVJN01062926.1:0-10898 GCA_004026805.1 Lasiurus borealis
TCCGTAC
Organism: Lasiurus borealis; assembly: GCA_004026805.1. Lineage (NCBI taxonomy): Eukaryota > Metazoa > Chordata > Mammalia > Chiroptera > Vespertilionidae > Lasiurus > Lasiurus borealis. The sequence continues at coordinate 8 of PVJN01062926.1, forward strand.
CTCAGCTTTTTGCAGTTCCTCTGGGTGTCTGTGAACCCCTCTCTTTCCCTCCAGCTGCAGAACCCCCACTCAGCCAGCTTTCCTGTGGTTCTGGATGATGTCTGTTCTGTCCTTCAGTTGTAGTTCCGAAATTGTTGTGCGAGGCAGCCGTGTAGGTGTTTACCTATGCCGCCATCTTGGCTCCTCCTAAATAACTTTTTTTCAAAAAAGTTTTGTTTATAGACTATAATAATCTCAGTATGTTTTATTATTTTCACCAAAAAGAAGGAAGTCAGCATACTATAACAACTACCTGGGTATGATGCAACCTCAATCATTAAGAGGATACAACTTCTAATTGTTTGAAATAGCATATTTGTTCCTTTGGTGGTAAGCATCTGTTTCATTTCCTATTGATACTTTGACCAATTTCTACAAACTTGCTTCTTAAAACAACCCAAGTTAATTATCTGACAATTCTAGAAGTCAGAAGTTCAAGGTGGGTTTCATTTTGGCTAATCAAGATGTTGGCAGGATTGAATTCCTTCTGGAGGCTATAGAAATGCCTTTCCTTACATTTTCCAGCTTCAAGAGGCTGCCAGCATTTCTTGACTCATGGTCCCCTTCCATGTTCAAAGCCAGTCATCACATCAGTCTAATCTCTGCTTGCTTCCATAGTCACGTCTTCTCTGATTTCTGCATCTCTTTCCTTTATAAGGGCCCTTATAATTACACTGGGCCTAGTAGTCCAGGACAATCTTCCTCTCTTACAAGCATCAATTTAATCGTGCCTGCAAAGTTTTCTTTCTTTCCTTTTTTTTTATTTTGCCATGTAATGTATTCAAAGGATACAAAAGTTAAAATGTGGATGTTTTTGGGGTCATTAGTCAACATGATACAGCATCTCTTAACCGTGGAATGATTTATAGGTAAGCAGAGAAATGTTAAAGGAAATCAAACCTATTTTGACAGTTTTTGGTGTGTTAAGAAATCTGAGCATATTGGTATTTCAGTTACTTGAAATATTTAAAAGATTTTGGCCTTTTGGAGTAGCAAGTCAGTCTTGTGCATCCAAGTTAAAAATGTGCTGTTGAATAATTGATTTATTTGTTCCAGTTTTATTTTATTGTACACACCGTATTAGTTTGCTAGGCCTGTTACAACAAAGTAGCACATACTAGGTGATTTAAACAGAAATTTATCTCCTCACAATTATGGAAGCTACAAATCTCAGATCAAAGTGTCAGCAGGGTTAGTTTCTTCTGAGGCCTCTCTCTCTGTCTTGTAAGTGGCTGTCTTCTAGCCCTGTTTTCATATGGTCTCTTTGTGTATGTTTGTGTCCCAACTTCCTTTTTTCCTTTTTTTTTAAAAAATATTTTATTGATTTTTTACAGAGAGGAAGGGAGATAGAGAGCTAGAAACATCAATGGGAGAGAAACATTGATCAGCTGACTCCCACACAGCCCCCACTTTGAATATGCCCAAAACCAAGGTACGTGACTGGAATTGAACCTGGGACCTTTCAGTCCACAGGCTGACGCTCTATCCACTGAGCCAAACCGGTTTCTGCCCTTTTTTTCTTATAAAGACTAATCATATTGGATTAGAGACCAACCTAATGACCCCATTTAATCTTAATTACATTTTTGAACACCTGCAAATACACTTATACCCTGAAATACCAGAAGCAGGAGGAGCATATTCTGTCCGTGACACATGCGATGATTTTTTTTTCTGAATAGTTCTGTAACTTGCTTTTCTCATTTAAAGTAGTTTCAAAATAAATAAATAAATAAACAAACAAACAAATACCCCCCCTAAAAAAACCCAACAATTTGTGACTTTAAATTGAAAACATACCTATTTATACATTGTATTGGAACCTGTTAGAAAATATAAGGTGAACCTTATTGTATTTTAAAGAATTATTTATATACTTGGAAACATTTATTCAGCCAGAGAATTAAAGTAGTTACAGAATAATAAGATATATTTATGAATTCAGTTTAGGTGACTAATGAGTTTAAATTAACTAAGTTTGTAAATGAGAACACATTAATTATAGGCTTCCTTAAAATGGATCACTAAAATTTGCTAGACTGAAATATAATCATATTTTTAAATTGGGCTTATAAGTTTAAGGAAAACCAGTTTTAAGATCTGTAACTTTGGCAAATAAAATCATATTTTTTAAAAAGGGAAGCTCTTTAATTAATGAGTATGTGGAGTGTGCATGTATATGTACACATGAAAGCCATTTGAGCATCAAACTGATGTTTTCTTTTCCCATAGGTTGACATTTATCATCTATTTTGCATTCTGTTGTTTAGGATTACTTCTAGAATCAGTCTGCAGGCCTCACATCAAATTGAGAGCCTTATTTGTTTATTTTTTGTACAGTCATGCAAGTAGAACTTTTAGCTTTCCAAGAAATATTTTAAAAAGCCAGAGGAATTAGTTAATTGGGAATAAGCTATTCTTGGTAAGAATTATGTAAACTTCTCTGAATAAGAAATGAACTATTCATTTAAGTTATTAGATTTGGGGATAAAATAGAGGGTCATATTAATAGCACTGTGTGAGTATGCCAGTTTTCAGAATGCATATTGAAAAGGAAAAGTTTCCTGAAATTAACCTTTTCATCTAAAACATTAGGCCAGTGAAGATTACAAACAAGTGGGAATAAAATAAATAATAGTAATTTATTGGAAAAGCACACCATACTTTATAGTTTATTTAAATAAAATATAATTATTTAATATTGGACTTAATTTTCCAAAGTAATTTCATTTGAATTTATAAAAATTCAATATTTGCTAGTGCCTGAATAATACTATATAATGTATAATGATCCCATAGGAGGTACTCAAAACATTATTTTCTTTAGGTGATCAACTGCTTTTTTGGGATCATTCATGCATTCAATTACTCAGTCTTTCAGTTATTTGTTCATTATTAATCTCTGAGTGTGAATCAGATATTTTGTTTAATGCTAGTTAAACAAAAGATGTGGTCTTTGATTTCTGTGTCCTAGTTCCAGATAAGTCAGCACCTGGAAGTAGGAAAAGGAACCAAAATGCCACTTCAAGAAAAAAAAAAAAAGAATGAATAGGATTATTTTAAATATAGTAATACTAATATAACACCAAGTAATAACAACATATGTATTTATTTATATCCACAAAGCTTATAGAGAGTTGGCAATAGTTTAATTTTTATTATTTATTTTTATTTTTTTAAATATATTTATTGATTTCAAAGAGGAAGGGAGAAGGAGAGAGAGAGATAGAAACATCAATGATGAGAGAGAATCATTGATTGGCTGCCTCCTGCATGCCCCACACTGGGGATTGAGCCAGTAACCGAGGCATATGCCCTTGGCCAGAATCGAATCCGGGACCCTTCAGTCCACAGGCTGACGCTCTATCCACTGAACTGAGATGGCTAGGGTGGCAACAGTTTATTATTTGGTGGGTAAAAATAAAACAATTTTTTTGGAAAATTATCTTGGCTAACAATTTAGTATTCATGCTTTAAAGTGCATGTGTAAACTAGCTATATTTGATATCTCAAAAGATCCTATAAAATGTATGTATGCTGAATGCTTCTATTTTGGACCTTTCTCAATTTGCCATCACCCATAGGAAAACATAAGCAAAATAAACCTAGAAAAAGAGCAGATAGGCAAGATTTATTATCTGGACTCATTTTCATATAGGAAATTGTAAACAGGTCATTGTTTTCTGTTTCAGAATTTCTTATGAAGATACAGTCATTGTGTAAAATTGTTGCTTCATGATTTTGCACTAAAGACAAAAAGCAGCTTTCAGTTCTTGATTATAGCTTCTCAAAATGTACAGTATAATTAATGTTGAAAGAATGATTATATTCTAAGTCCTTGTTTCACACTCATTCAAACTTTCTCTTGTTTTTTAACTTCGGGAATTTTAGTCACATTTTCAGAACAAAGGTGAATTTTGTGGAAGATAGAAATAAAGGGCAAGTTTGTTATAATTAGTATAAATGCATATGAGAATATTTCACACTTATTATATTTATGTTTAAAATTTGAATATCTAAAAAACAAACAGTCTCTCTCCATGATGTTCAACTAGTCAGGGAAGCATTCTCTGTTGATTTTATCTAAAGTTTCACTCCAGCCTAGACCTTCTTTCTATAGCAGTGCACACAGGTTGCTTTTCTTTATGTACATTATTACATATTATTGTTTGCTTGCTTAGTGCAGATCCCTCTACTTGGAAAATTAGCTCTGTGAAACAGGAGACGATGGGCGTTCAAAATATGTGTGTTGAATGAGTCAATGGATGAACAAATAAACAAAACTCACCATTTCTGACTTATAAAAATGAGGGTATGTATAATTTGAGTTATTTAATAATGGTTTTAAAAAAATAAATTATCACCACAATCTGGCTACAGACAGCTTGCATTCTGAGTCTTGCAAATTGTTTTCGAGTTGCTTTTTTTCAGCATTATTTGCTGTCTCGCTGTGGTCATTTGTTGGTGTTGTTCTGAGGAAATAGTTTTAACTAAAGCCATGCTTCAAGCTGGTGTTTGTTATACACATGTTTTGTTTTTAAATATTTTTATTGAATTCAAAAAAGAAGGGAAAAACATCAAGGATGAGAGAATCATTGATTGACTGCTTCCTGCATGCCCCATACCAGGACTGAACCCACAACCTGGGTAACTGTGACCTTCTTGTTCATAGATCAAGGCTTAACCAACGAGCCACACTAGCTGGGCTGTTACACTTATTTTAACAACTATTTTCCCTCATCAATTATGCCATAAAAATTTAAGAGCTAGATATTGGCCTGTTTTGTTCATTGTTGTGTTTCAGCTCTGTCAACAGTTTATGATACACGGTAGGTGCTCAATAAATACTTGATTTAATTAATAGTAATTACATGTGTGCCAGTGAGGCAGTAATCATGAAGAGAAAGTCAGAACTAGACAATATACCGGGATAGTTTTCAGAGAACAGACCCTAGACAGTTAAAATAAGAGTTGAGGAATATGTAATGCTAAGGTTAAGAAGGATCAAGAGGGCACAAACATTCCGGTAGATAAGTAAGAAGTCAAGGTTAGATTGAAAATTGTGGTCAAGAAAGAAAAACTTTGAATTCCAAGATACAGAGAAGTCTGATCTAAGAATTTCATCTATTTTCTTATGGGTAAGTAGAAATTCATTGTATATTTCTTTTACCAACACCATAGTGTTATTTTTATTTATTTATTTTGAGAGAGAGCATTTATTTGTAATGTAATGTTGCAGAAACACTGGAGAGAACACATACTTTCACTCTGAATTCCTTCCACCGAGCCTGCAAGGCCTAGGTCAGCCTCCACTGCCCCTTTGGCCTGGGCAGCGACCCCAAGGACTTGCTGGGACAGAGAATGGCTCCCAGCTACCCACAGGAGCTTCACTCGCCTGCAATGGGCAGCCCCGCTTCCCTCAGTACCAGCATCATGCTGTTTTGATTATTGTCACTTTGTAGTATAATTTGGAGTTAGGATGTGTGATACCTCTGGCTTTGTTCCCTTTTTCTCAGGATTGCTCTGACTATTCGGGGACTTTTGTCGTTCCATACAAATCTGATGACTTTTTTGTTCTGTTTCTTTAAAAAATGGCTTTGGGATTTCAATGGGGACTGTATTAAATCTGTACAGTACTTTAAGTATTAGGGCCATTTTAACTATGTTGATTCTTTCAATCCTTGAAAGCATGGAGTAGCTTTCCACAACCTGGGCAACTGTGACCTCCTTGTTCATAGGGCAACTGTGACTTCCCTGTTTGTGTCTTTTTCAATATCTTTTAATAGTGCTTTGTAGTTTTCAATGTATAGGTCCTTCACATCTCTTGTTAAGTTTATTCTTAGATACTTTATTTGCTGTAATAGCAAAATAATGTTTTTATTTTTCATTTTTCTTAAATTTCATTGTTAGTCTGTAGAAATGCAATGGACTTTATATGTTGACTTTTGTAACCTCCAATTTTACTATTTGTTTTTACTGTTTCTAGTAGTCTTTTGTGTGTTTGTGTGAAGTCTTTAGGGTTTTCTAAATAAAGAACCTTCATACCCAATTTGGATGCCTTTTATTTCTCTCTCTTACCTGATTGCTCTGGCTAGGACTTCCAGAACTATGTTAAAGAAGAGTGGTAAGAGTGGACATCCATGTCTTGTTCCAGATCTTAGAGGAAAAGCTTTCTATTTTTCACCACTGAGTGTATTAGCTTAGGGTTTGTCTTTTATGGCCTCTATTATGTTGAGCCATCTAATAGAGGCAATATATATACCTGTACTTTCCTTCTGTACCCCTTTTATTGAGTGTGTTAATCACAAACAGTTGTTGTATCTCATCAAATGCTCTTCTGCATCTATTGCTATGTTCTATATGATTTTTAGCCTTTTTCTTGTTAATGTGCTGTATTACATAGTTTAACTTGCATATGTTGAACCATCCTTGTGCCTCTGGAATGAACCCCACTTGATTGTGATGTATTTTTTGTTCTTTTTATTCCTCACTTGAGGATATTTTTTTCCATTGATTTTTAGAGAGAGTTCAAGGGAGAGGGAGAGACACAGAGAGAGAAACATTGATATGAGAGAGACACATTGATTGGTTGTCTCTCACATGCCACCACTGGGGCTAGGTATCAAGTGTGCAACTGAGGTATGTGCTCTTGACCAGAATCGAACCCTCAGCCCTTCAGTCTGTGGGCTGACACTGCAACCACTGCTCGTGCAACTGGCTAGGGCAGTCTGTGTTGTATTCTTGGATACATTTTTTAGAAGTATAGAGCCTTTGCACTAGACACATTGAACTTAAAGTCTCTGCTTGTGGAGTCCTATTGTATGTGTTAACCATTTTAGATTGATGGGCCAACTTAGCACTGGTATTAACACTAGCAATTTGTTCCCACTAAAGAACTTTTTGGCTTTGCTAATATATAAATACTTTCTCCATCCTGTTTTTCCCACATTCCAGCCCCCTGGTTGTAAACTATTCACCAATTCCCTTGGGATATTATTTTACAATGAAAAATATGATTAACTTTCTTTAATTTTACATCATGGATGTGCCAAAGTTATAATAGTCAGTGGATTATAGAGCTCCAAGTTTCAGTTTCAAGTACTGTGATTCTCCTACTTCACTGGCACTTGAGGTGGCTAAGGATGTGCAGGAGATGTGTTTTAGCCTAAGCCTTTGGAATTTTCACTGAGAAAAATTGAACTTTGGTTTCTTTGAAGATTAGCTTAAACTCAGCAAAGAATTCTGGCTACAAATGCAGATGTGTAATGATCATTATCTGGTTCAAACTGTGGATAGGTGAAGCTTACAGAGGATCAATAGAGTAGTGAATCCTGAACAAAGTTTTAAGAAATCTTGGAGGAGGAGATTTCAACATTTAAGAAGTGGGCAGAAGTAAAAGATACAGAAAAGTAATAGTGAGAGTTGTAAGTAGAGCTTCAGGGGAGAATACTATTGTAGCAGTTAGTGAAGAAGTGAACTTTAAGAAAAAAAAATACCAATGCAAATGTCCATGACATATGTATGGAAAAAGAATGAGGGCTGGGGGGTGGGGGTGGGGGGCAACAGGGGAGAGAGAGAGATCATGGGAAGCAAATAGATTGATAAGATTAGTAAAATCAGTTTCAATAGGGTGGTAGTACAAAAATAAAAATCATGAATTAAAGAGTGACTTAGAGATAAAGAAGTGGAAAAAATGACATTTAAAAAAATACTTTTCATGGAAAAATTATGTAGATTTAATAATAAGAGGCAGGGGGAGACATCTGTAATACTATAATATATATACTACCAATATTATAATACTTTTCCTATTACACAGAAGAATATAGGACTCGTGTGTGTGTGTGTGTGTGTGTGTGTGTGTGTGTGTGTACACACACATGGAACATCCTCTTCTTTGTGGGGTTTTGGCATGTGTTCTCAGTCCCCGAAATGTACTAAGGCAGAGAGAGAGGGCTCTGGCCCCCTCTGCATCATGTCTTCAGTGCCTATGGTTTCCAGTCCTTGGGTTCTATCCTGAAGCGCCAGGACACGGGTAAAAAACAAAAAATCTCTAAAACAAAAGCAAAAAGATATGTTCTTGTAGGACAAGAATTAAAATTAAGTTATTCTAATGATGGTTATTTATGAATGGATAAAAAGTTATGAATATTGTAAAAACTTGTGGAAGTTTTAAGTTTGAAGGAAGACTCATATTTTCAAAGTGCATTTCTTAATTTTTATATATTTGGAGATTTTCTAGTTTAAAAAATATATATTTAATTTTTAAATGAAAAAATATTTTTCTCTGAATGATTTTGATACTTTAAAATGTGTTGAGTCAGGCTTTTTGCTGGAGCACACACTTTTGGTGAATATTCTATGTGATTTGCAAATAATGTATATTCACTAGTTGATGTGACATTAGGTCAATCTAGTCACTTTTAGTGTTTGCTGATGAAAAGTTCTATTTTTTTTAAGTGTCTTCTTTTAAATTTTCTGTTTATGGAGATACTTTGGGTTAACGGTTACCTTTTTTTTTTTTTTACAATATTGTTACAGATAAGCTGCCAGGTGGCACGGGAGAATAACCACTCAAGTGCTCAGAGTCAGAAGAGCCTTTAATGCACTAGCCTCCAAAGCCTGAGTGCTGAGTCTGGAGGAAGCCTTCCTCTTATCCTTTTTAATTTCTTTGTCGCCAAAATGTGGATTAGTTTGCAGCCTCTGTCAGTTGGGATGGGGGAAGTGAAATTACACTCAAAGACCAGGCTTGGCTTGATGCCAGTGCTGATAACCTGCTCTGGGGGTTGTACATGGTTCATGGTGTATGGCCTCTGTAAAATGGGAGCATTCCAGGAAACAGGTTCTGCAAGGCAGGATAAGAATGGAGTTAATTATCTGCTAGCAAGTGTGGAAGTCAGAATACAGGTGTGTGTGTGTGTGTGTGTGTGTGTGTATGTATACATACACACATGGAACAATCCTCTTCTTTGTGGGGTTTGGGCATGCGTTCTCAGTCCCCAAAATGTACTAAGGCAGAGAGAGAGGGCTCTGGCCCCCTCAGCGTCATGTCTTCAGGGCCTACAGTTTCCAGATTCAGAGAGCTAGCCCTCCAAATGTCTTATTTTCCCCTTCAATATAAGAACCATTACTTATTTGTTTTCTGGCTTTCATCAGATTGTCTTGGATACTCAAATTCTGACTGCCATAGTTGATCTCTTGTGTCTTTGACCAGATATAATTTCAAAATTTTGATATAATTTTATGGGTTATTGGCAGGATAATTGGTTGGTTGACTCTGAGTTGCTTCATCATAACTAGAAGTGGCACTATATTTTTTGTATTGCTGTTAATGAACATGTTTATGTCATTTCTTCAGTATTCCCTACATTTGTAAGAATTCAGTGTAAGAAGTTGGAGAAAAGAAACATGATGAAATTGAGTGAACTCAAGGTTCTATGCTTATAATTTCTTGGGACTTTATTGGCAACTATGCACATGCTAGAGGAGGGTAGTATTCAGAAAAAAAATGACATATAGTCTGAAAGAGGTTGAGGATATGCTTAAGACACTTTATTTTTTGCAAGAGAAAACAATTTATCACAATCAAGTGTTCTGCCTTTGAAATAAAGTCAGGGTTCAAAATAGCTGAAATATGGAATGTTTTTCCTCACTTGGAGGAATGCAAGAACAGGAAACTTATTTGTCACTGATGCCAGGAGCATTCTCCTTCAAAGATGCCAAGAAGCCTGATATTTCATACATAGAGAAGAAAATATAATGTTCACACACCAGGTGGCCTTACAGTGAAAAAACCTTGTGTTAAACATAGTTGATTGGTTTTAGAATTTTATAATCAACCTATAGTCAAAGCATGATAAAAGAACATCATGGTTTACAAATTAATGTAAAAATTAATAAAATATAGGCAATGTAAAAGGTAAAAGTATAATTTGCAGAAAGAAGAAAATAGGGGAATTGTGGAGAAGAAGGATGCAGGTAGTAACATTATTTCACATAGTGAGGAGTCAATGACACTAGAGTTTAAAAATAGTCTGATGCGTTATTAAGTTTTCCTAGTAATATAATAAAAATGAAGATAATTTGTCTATTAAATGTTGTAGGATAAGAGGAGGAGGTGGAGGGGTGAAGATATTTCAAGTACACTAATCCTTATATTTCATAGCAGGAATTCAGTAGATATTGCATAGTTAATAAAATAAAAATGGCATAAACATATTGTTTAAAGTTACCTAGTAGCCATATGAGAAAAAACTAAAACAATAAAAAAAGATTTATTCTGCAATGTGGGGGTGGGAGGAAGTTGGAATAAGGCAGGACAAATGTGTTTCTTCACATAAATGATCATTATTTTATACCTTATGCATACGTCACTAATAAAAATATAAAGATTTTTATAAAACTGTCATCCAAAGACACCACATCTTTCTGATGTGATGTCAATAAAGCAAGGTAAAAATGTTTCCATTTTAAGAGCAAGCTGAAGCCAAAAGGACACTGGGATTGGAATAAAGAGAAGATAAAGGAAGGGCAAGGTTTTTTATGTCTCTGACAGGGGAATTATGTAACCTGAAAAATATAATTCTTTATCTATCTAGCAGTCTCTTACCCTTTATATAGAGAGTAAGAGACTGCTAGATAGATAAAGTAATGACTTCCTTGTGATAAATAAATACATAAAGTAAAAATATAATTTATTTTAACTTTGGGTTGTAAGGACTGTGTTGCCTTGAATGAGATTCAGCACAGAGTTGAGGTTGCAAAGGACCAGTGGTTGTATTTTGAATACACATAAGAATTGGATATGAAAACAACACATTTTTCTTAACATTGCTCTTTTCATTTCCAGTAC
>PVJN01062927.1:0-10897 GCA_004026805.1 Lasiurus borealis
TGAGGGTGCAGAGCTGAGGGGTGCAGGGCTGAGGGGTGCAGGGATGAGGGTGCAGGGCTGAGGGGTGCGGGGCTGAGGGGTGCAGGGCTGAGGGTGCAGGGCTGAGGGTGCAGGGCTGAGGGAGAGAGAGGGGAGAGGGGAGAGAGAAGACTCTTTGGAAAGGTTGGAATGGCTCTGGGTGGACTTGGTGTTGACCATTCTCTGCCCAGAGCAGCCGGCGTTAGTGAGACAGGGGCTGCGAGGGCGATCGATGGAGAGAGGACGCGGCCAGTGAGCGAGCGGAGGGCTGAGCAGCAGGACGGCAGAGCCGCTGGGGTCCCGGGACACAGACTGCAGACACAGGGCTCCTGAGCTGGTGCTGCTGGAAATGCACCGAGGCCTGGAGCTCCCTGCAGCCTCAGCTCGAGCAGGTGCCCTCACACCTTCCCCAGCGCAGGCTCACACCTCGTTCACGGGCTGCATCCCTGCGTCCTGCGGTCAGAGTCAGCTTCCACAGGTTCGGCTCACGTGTGTTTTCCCGTTGCTATGTTCTGCAGCCAGGAGCTCAATCTGGAGACCAGGTTACATGTATATGTGCACATACATATATGCACACACCAGTCTATGCACACACACAGACACATCTATCTTTTTTTTAAAAAAAAATATATATATATTTCATTGATTTTTCACAGAGAGGAAGGGAGAGGGACAGAGAGCTAGAAACATCGTTGAGAGAGAGACATCGACCAGCCGCCTCCTGCACGCCCCCCACTGGGATGTGCCTGCCACCCAGGATACATGCCCTTGACCGGAATCGAACCTGGGACCCTTCAGTCCGCAGGCCGACGCTCTATCCACTGAGCCACACCGGTCTCAGCCATCTATCCATCTTCGACGCAGTTCAGAGCACCTTCCTCAGCGCCTCCGAGGCTCTGCCGTCGGACCCTATCCCTTCCTCCATCCCTCCGGGAAGCAGCTTCCTGCCCTCCCTGTGGCTCTGTCTCTGGCGTGGAGGCCGGCTGCGGGCGGTGAGGGTTCCACCCGCCTCCGAGCGTGTGATCCCTGTTGGTGCTCAGATCAAACCCTGTGCGCGTCCCGGCGACTCCCAGGCTGTGCTCTCCCGGAGGTCACCCTCTTTCTCCCCCATCACTCAGGGGTTCGGGGTGCCTGGCCCGGTAGAAGGCCTGCCCCTGCAGCTCCCGTTCCCCACGAAGCCCCACGGCTCCGTTTGGCAGCGTCAGCGGTGCCGTCCCTGCAGCTGCCCTCGCCGGCTCTCGCTGTCGCCGGAACCACCTGGAAAGGTGGAGCATCAGTTGGAGGCTGCGGCCGGCAGCTCAGTGACACACGATCCACGCCGCTCACCCGGCGCCCAGCGCTCTGTCCCTCTGTGCCCCCCCACCCCCCATTGGCCTGGACTCTGAAACCCAGCGCCCACCAGGCGGGGTGTCATGGGGCAGGGCCAGCTCCTGTGGCTTTAGCCCGATCGAGGAGAAGCTCTGTATGTATGTACGTTTGTATGGACCTCAGACAGGAAGGGAGGGGGAGAGAGAGAGAAACATCAGTGACACGAGAGTATGGGACCGGCTGCCTCCTGCACCCCCCACTGGGGATCGAGCCCACAACCAGGCGCGTGCCCATGGCCGGAATCAAACCCAGGATCCTCAGTCCGCAGGCCGACGCTCTATCCCCTGAGCCACACCGGCCGGGCCAGGGCGGTCCCTGGTTTCCGTGTCCCTGAAGCAGATGCTCGCCGTCCCTCTGACCAGCCCGGCCCCATCCCAGAATCTGGAGCTGTGGCTGGCCAGCCAGCAGCTTACCCAGCTCCTCGGTGTTTGGGGAGCTGGCTGCGGCTACCGTCTGCGGGTGGGAACACGCGGGCAGAGGGGAAGCTGGACGTGTCTGCCTCTCACACGCGGTCTCCAGCGCGAAGCCGACACGCAGGAAGTGGCCGCCCGCAGACGCCCACGCGGGCCTTCGGGGAGCTGTGTTCTCTCCCTGACTTCCTTTTTAATGCGTTTTTTCATTGTTCGTGGTGTTGCAGATGTCTCTCCTCCCTCCTCCCCTCCCCTCCCCGTGTCCCCTCCCCCAGGCCTCACACCCTGTCGCCCGTGTCGGGGGGCCGTGCACATAAGGGTGCAAGTTCTTGGCTTCTCCCCTCTGGCCCCCCAGCCCCCCACTGACCAGACCCGCATAGGAGAGAGGGATCGCGCTCCAGCCTTTTAGTTCCTGGGCTGACGCAGGCGAGCAGAGAGCACAAGAGGGAGCCCTGGTCTCTCCTCGTCCTCAGCACCTGCAGGGCCCCGGTTTGCAGAGGGCGACACCCCCACCCCCACCAGCTCCTCCTCCCCGAGTCCTCCTTCCTGAGTCCTCCTCCTCCCCCCCCTCAACCGAGTGCTCCCGTGGGAGACTGGCCTCTCCCCGGGCGGCCGGCAGGATGTGCTCGCGGCCCGGTTCCTCCCTCGGCAGCTGCATGGACCCCGGCCAGCGTGCCCCCGTGACAGCGTTCTGGCTCCCGGGACACCGCACGGCGGCCCTGCCAGCCGCTTCCTGGGGTGACCTGGCGCCCGGGGTCAGGGCTCAGGCCCCTGCTCCCCTCACAGGCCCCCCACCAGCTGCTGGCATCGCTGTGCCCGGTCCCGGAGGAGACTCTGAGGGCCCCTTCCCACGCCCCCTGCTCCACCAGGGTGCTGGGCTGGGACCGGGCAGGGGCGCGGGTGCCGGGAGGAGGGGGTCAGGATGTCGGTGCTGGTTTCCCACGCCCGGCAGCCGTCTGGTTCACGGCCCCTCACGGTTCCCAGCAGCGGCTGCTCAGAGCTCGGCGGCAGCCCCGGGTCACCAGCTCAGCAGCTGGCGTCTGGCTCTCCCGCACCTGGCGGCTCTCCCTCCCCGAACCCTGAGCGCTGTGGACAGAATGCGAAGAGCAAAGCTTCTGTTTGCAGGGAACTCGATGATGCCGATCGGTGTGCCGGGCATCCGAGGGGCGCAGGCCTCTGGGGGTGCATGGGCCTCCATCACGGTCAGGTTTCTTCCCGAACGAGGGACTTGGTTGATTTCCCCATCCCACGTGGTACGTGTGGATTGATGTCTTTCAGCGTCTCCCAGCTTTACTGAGGTGTAACCGGCAAATGAAAATCGCATATATTTAAGATGCGCCGTGTGACGATTTGATAGAGGTATACGTTATCGACGGTCGCCTGGATGAAGTTAATTAACATGTCATGCTCTGACACGGTTGCCTTTCTTTATTTTGGCGTGGGAAAAACCAAAGACCTACTTATTCTCTTAGCCCAGCAGTCGGCAAACTCATGAGTCAACAGAGCCGCCGTTTGCCCACCACTGTCGTAGCCAATGTCAAGTATATAGTACAGCATTCTTAACCGCGGTCACCGTGCTGAATGGGCGAGGTGCCCGATCTTACCGTAGTACCCTCTGTCAGCTCTTTATTCGTTGTTAGAAAATGACATTTTTAGAGAGTTCCTTATCTCTCATAGACATTTCCTAGCAGATACTTTTACTTCTTGTCCAATGAATTAAACAACAAAACAAGCCTGCACCCTCAGGTAGAGGGCTGACCCTAGGGCAGTGGTTCTCAACCTTCCTAAGGCCGCGACCCTTGCATACAGTTCCTCATGGGGTGGTGACCCCCAACCATGAAATGTTGCTACTGTGATGCATCGTAATGTAAATATCTGCCTTTTCCGAGGGTCTTAGGTGACCCCTGTGAAAGGGTCGTTCGACCCCCAGGTTGAGAACCGCTGCCCTAGAGAAAAGTCACGGAGACAAGCCTGCGTTCGGTGTGCGGGTTTTCTGCGCTCTGTTGTTCCATCGCCTCCGGAAGGCTGTTTGTTCTTTCTTGGCCGCGGGCCGCCCCAGTCTGGTGGGTGCCCTTTCCCTTCAAACGCTGTCCACTCGGCCTCCGCCCTGTCCAGTGCCAGATGTTCCCCACGAGAAAATCTAGCTGGGCTGCGATGGTCTGAGATCTTATTATCCTTCTCCAGAGATGCTGCTTCTGCGGCGTCTGGCGAGCGGTCAGGGCACAGCTGGCCCCGCTTAATCCAGTTAGACTCCGCCGGTCCGAGGCGGTCTTGCATGTGGTGAGAGTTTGCTGACGTGTAGCTCACTTGCGTTCCTAGAATGCGTTGCTCGGGGGAAACGCACTAGACAGTCAGAGTCTATACAGGACTCCTCTGTCTTGGTTGAGTCTGGGACCTCATTTTGGTATGAAATGACCCCAAGTCCTCCCTCCCGTCCCCCTCCCAGCGTCTCAGCCTGTTAGATCTGTGCCCTCACTGCCCCATAGAGTGTGAAACCCGTTGAGGTTCTCCTGTCTCTGTCCTCTCGGCCTGCAGCCCCTGGCTCTCTGCTGCACTGCAGGCTTCGGGCGATTTGGGAAGAAGGCTCCAGTCTGCTCTGCTCTGGGTTCTACCTCCGGGTCTCTATGGCCCCCGCTGACTGTCAGAGCTTAGCCTGGCGTGCGTTCACGCAGGCCACTGGGTTCCCGCTCAGAGACGCACCCGAGTTTCAAACCCGGTCGTCTTCTTCTCGAGTCTCCCTTCCTGCCTCCTGCGCCCAAATCTCACCACGGAGACCCCCTCATGGACCCTTCTCACTCCACGGTTCCTGGTGGAAGTCTGCGTGCTATCCAAAGCGAAGGTGCTGAAATCGCTAACCACACACGAACAGCGTCATTCTCTCACAAGCATCTCTTCTCGTGGGAACACAGGGCTTTGCCCATACAGGTGCCGGTAGTTTTATAAAGTCAACTGCACGCTCCCCATAGGCGGGTGGTTTTCCCTTGAGGAAAGGACACCCCACTAGCCCGGCCGGTGCGGTGCAGTAGTTGAGGGTCAACCTGTGAACCAGGAGGTCCCGGTTCCATTCCCGATCCAGGCACACGCCCAGGTTGCAGGTTCGATTCCCAGGGTGGGGTGTGCAGGAGGCAGCTGATGAATGAGTCTCATCACGGATGTTTCTCTCTTCCCCTTTCTCTCTGAAATCAATAAAAATTGATTTACTTAGAGCAGTGGTTCTCAACCTTTTTTAATGCTGTGACCTTTTAATACAGCTCCTCATGTGGTGGTGACCCCCAATCTTAAAATTATTTTCGTTGCTACTTCATCACTGTCATTTTGCTCCTGTTATGAATCATAATGCAAATACCTGTTTTCCGATGGTCTTAGGCGACCTTGCTAGCAGTTTTCAACCTGTGGGTCTCGACCCACAAGCTGAGAACCGCTGCTGTGGAGCCTACGACCATCAGAAAACACCAATATTTATGTTATGATTCATAACAGTAACAAAATGACAGTGATGAAGTAGCACTAAAATAATTTTATGACTGGGGGTCACCACCCCATGAGGAGCTGTATTAAAAGGTCACAGCGTTAAAAACGGTTGAGAAACACTGACTTAAAGGGAAAAGGACGTCTCCCTGGTTGCTGACTGTTTGATTTGTCCTCTCACAGTGCCGGCGGGAGCTGGGGCTGGAGAGCCGCCAGACCCTCAGGACCGCCCCCAGGTAGGTGGCGGCGCCCAGCGCGCGTTCGGATCCCTGCGGCGTCTCCTCTGGGTGCAGGTAGGCCTCCTGCGATGGAGCTCTGCTCGCTTTGCTGTCGGGAGCTGCGTGTGCATGTGTTGGCCTGTCCTTTCGGGGCCTGGGAGACCCCACATTTTCACAGGGAGCTCTCCTGGGCCACGGTGTGTGGGTTTGCGGCTGACCTGTGATCAGTCCTGATCGGTCTGGTTGAATTTAGGAGGGTTATTTCAAGGGAGAGTCATGAGGGCCCCTCCGTCTAAAGAAACAAGATGACAGCTCTCGAGGGCTCACGAAGGCCAATGCACGCGTCCTTGGGGGCCTGGGGGAAAGAGATGGAGGTGAGAAGTTCAGGCTTTTGAGCCAATGGCAGGCACATCAGAATCTCAGCAGGCGCAAGTCAGACCATCCACAGCTGTGAGGGTGGATAGGATGCCAAAGGACTGGTCTCTCAAAACTAATGCTAGGCTACGGCCAATGAGAGCTTGGAAGTCCAAGTGTGGAGACACGTGGGCAGCACGTAAGAGCCGATGGAACGCTTGCCACCCGGCTCGAAGACTGCCACGCTAGGGCGCAGGGTTACAGAACGGGTTGGGGCAACAGTAGTCACCCATACCATCAAGCAGACGTCCTTGCAGGGAGGTGCGGTAAAACACCCCCCACCCCGGCCCGCAGCCCATCCCTCCTCTTTGCTAAAGAGGCTCACCCACAGACACGTGAGCCTCACGTGGGACCGGACCGGGCCACGCCCCCTTCCAGAATGCCAGCTGATCCGACGTCTGAGCACCAGTGGTCCTGGAAGCGTGGGTAGTAGCTACACACAGGGGCCAAGCGTGACTAAGACAGCGGCCACCGGGCAGAGTGGCCCAATTAGACAGAGGTGTTCATTCACAATGCGCCCCGGAAGGCCAGGGCTGTCTGAGGTGTAACTAACAAACAAATACCGGCTCGGACGTCGGCCTGCGGACTGAGAGGTCCCGGGTTCGATTCTGGTCGGGGGCATGTGCCTTGCTTGCGGGCACATCTCCACCGTGGGGCATGCAGGAGGCGGCTGATGGATGTCTCTCTCTCATCGATGTTTCTGACTTTCTATCTTGCTCCCTTCCTCTCTGTAAAAAAAATCAATAAAATATATTTAAATACCAGCTCGGAGCCGGGGGTCCGTCCTCAGAGGCGGGCATCCAGGGCTGGTCTGAGCTCGGGAGAGTCACACGTGGCGGCCTGTTTCTCTGCAGAGTCTGGGGCATCAGAACCAGAGTCTTTCCCGACCTCCTCGGTCTCCCCCCTCATCTCCCCGCCTCTCCCTGCTCTCCCCACTCTCCCCGAGCTCTGTGGCAGGACAGGAGGTGGCATGGCATTGGCTGGGATGTGGCCCACACTAGCCCAGGCCTCACTCCCCCGCCACCGTGCACCCGCCGCCGGCCTGCCCTCGCCCGTGACCCGGGCCCTGGGGGGTGAGGGGGGTAGGAGGGGGGCGTATTTTTAGGGTCTGACTCACAGGAAGGCAATCAGCCCCTGCTCCTTCTCGCCCCCGGCCTCCTGGGTTCACGTTTCCGCTTCTCCGCCCGTCTCCCGGGCAACGCCGCCAACAGAGGAAGCAAGCGCTCTTCTGTCCAGAAGTGACAGCGGAGAATCGAGATAAAAACCGAGGCGTGTGCGCGCACTGGCCGCCCTTCCAGATGCTGACATAACCCTCCCGCGTCCGCGCCGTTTTCACACGGCCGCGCCCGCCCCCTCCGGGACCGGCCTGGCGAGGCCGACCCCGCGGCCTGAGGGAGGGCCAGGGCGTGCACCCCCAATCCGCCCTGGATGTGGGGCTCCTCTTATCTCGGGTTACGGGAAGCCCCGTGCGGTCAGTGCTGGGGGGCGGGGGGCCTCTCCCAAGTTCAAAGTCAACAAAACCGCTCCTTCTCGGCAGCCGTCCGTCCCTCAGAAGCTTCTTCCAGGAAATTCTCCGCGAGGAAAGACCCATATGTGACTTTTCTTCCTTCTTCTTTTTTTTTAAAATATATTTTATTGATATTTTACAGAGAGGAAGGGAGAGGGATAGAGAGCTAGAAACATCGATGAGAGAGAGACATCCATCAGCCGCCTCCTGCACGCCCCCTCACTAGGGATGTGCCCGTCACCAAGGCACATGCCCTTGACCGGAATGGAACCTGGGACCCTTCAGTCCGCAGGCCGGCGCTCTATCCACTGAGCCACGCCGGTTTCGGCCGAATGTGACTTTTCTAATCGTGATCTTCATTGCTGGCGGTGACTTACTTCTCTCAGTTACTAACCATGTGCTGGGAAGTGTGTGCTGTGACGCAAGAAGTCCCTGTCATAAGTGCGAAGGAGAGGAAGGTGCCCTGGCCGGTGTGGCTCAGGGGGTAGAGCGTCGGCCTGCAGACCAATGGGTCCCGGGTTCGATTCCCGGCCCAGGGCGCAGTGTATCTCGGTGGCAGGCTCCTCCCCAGCCCCAGGCCCTGGTCAGGGTAAGTGCAGGAGGTGACCCTTCGAAGTGTCTCTCTCAGGTCCAGTAGTTCTCAACCTGTGGGTCGTGACCCCTTTGGGGTTCGAACGACCCTTTCACAGGGGTCACCTAAGACCATGGGAAAATGCAGATATTGACATCACAATGCATCACAGTAGCAACATGTCATGGTTGGGGGTCACCACCCCATGAGGAACTGTATGCAAGGGTCTCGGCCTGAGGAAGGTTGAGAACCACTGCTCAGGTCCATGTTTTTCTCTGTCTCCCCCCTTCTTCCCTCCCGCTCTCAGGAAATCAGCAGGAATATCCCCAGGGGAGGATCAAACCTACAAGGGAAAGGCCATGAGCCAGTGAGTGCCGTCTGGGTCGGAGGCCTTGCGGGTGGACTGGCCGCAGGCCTGTTTGTGGGGCCGGGTTACTGGCGTGGGGGGGAGGAGGCAGCGGGCGCTGGCCCGTGCCCATGGGCCTCTGCCCTCTGTGCCCAGATGGCACGCGTTCCCTGGCAGCCCCAGCTGCTCCCGACCTCTGACCTCTGTGCCGTGGGGAGGAGCGTCAGCTCAGGTTTGCGATCGGAGCCCCAGGGGAGTCAGAAAACCCGGCCTGGCTGCCCTTCCATGGTCAGGCCCTGGTCCCTGTGTTCTTTCTCAGGCGAAGCAAGTTCGTTTTCCGGGAAAAACCTAACGAAATGCAACCCCCACGGCAGTCAGACATTCCCTCTCAGACACCGGCGGCCCCCGCAAGGAACGGGTCGTTCATGCACGCCAGCCTCACTGCCCCGGCCTCGCCTCCTCCAGCCCCGTCTGCAGCTCCCTCCTCCGTTCGCCCGAGCTGAGGCCTCTCCAGGGCCCTCCAGGGCAATGGTTCTCAACCTGTGGGTCGAGAATCCTTTGGGGGTGGAACGACCCTTTCCCAGGGGTTGCCTAAGACCCTCGGAAAATGCAGATATTTACATCACGATGCATCACAGTAGCAACATTTCATGGTTGGGGGTCGCCACCCCAGGAGGAACTGTATGCAAGGGTCGCGGCCTGAGGAAGGTGGAGAACCGCTGCTCCAGGGGATCTTGTCACAAGTTGTGTCCATAGTCTGACCGCATTTCACTAAACCCTCAGGCGGTACTCGGGCATCCCTCTCTCGCCCGCAAACGCTCCTGCTTCCCCTGGGGGCCGTGCTTCAGGGGTGTCCATTGCGTGGCAGGCTATTTGTGAGGTGGCTCTGAACGTTTCTGATGAGCGATACGTGTTTCGTCTTGTTTTCCCGGGAAACGTGCAGGGAAATGAAAACCCGAGAAGGTGAAATAATTTGCCAAAAAGACAAGGGAGCGATTGAACGGCAGGTACCCCCGGATTGAAATACACATCTGTCCCCAAACCCAGGACTTCTGCCGAGACCGGTGTGGCCCAGTGGATAGAGCGTTGGCCTGCGGACTGAAAGGGTCCCAGGTTCGATTCCGGTCAAGGGCATGTACCTTGCTTGCAGGCACATCTCCACTGTGAGGCATGCAGGAAGCGGCTGATCGATGTCTCTCTCTCATCAATGTTTCTGGCTTTCTATCCCTCTCCCTCTTCTCTGTAACAAATCAATAAAATATATATTTAAAAAAAATCCAGGACTTCTCTACAATGGGGGGATGAGCAGAGGGAGCCGGTCCCTGGGGCAGCACAGGAGACATGGCCTGAGTTCAGCTCCCACTATTGTGACATCCATTCTTGGCCTATTGGCCGAGGGCGGGCACTCCGCTGACTGCTGTTAACCCCGGTGTGCCCGCGGCTCTCTGACAGACCAGACAGCGAATGGGGAAATATCAGTCTCCTCCCCTGGGAAATACTGACCTTCTGTCTGGTACCTATGAAAGTCTGGTTACCTTTGTAAATTCACAGCACGTTGACGTGAGAAAACAGAGGTTCATTTTTATTGTTTCAAACGTTGTTTTATTGTGGAACGAACCGTTCTCCCGGGCTCTAGCCTCTTGGCCAAGTTGCGAGTGCAGGACGCAGGGAGCTGCCCACGGAGGTCAGCGCGGCACGGTAAACCGCGTCGGTCCCTCTTGCTAAACTGAGACTTCACTCTGCGGATCAAGGCTTTTCCCTCGTCCCCATCTCTTGCCGCCGCTGCGCCATTCTCTGATCTTCTCAATGGGACTATTTTTTAAAAAAATATATATTTTACTGATTTTTTTACAGAGAGGAAGAGAGAGGGATAGAAAGTCAGAAACATGGATGAGAGAGAGACATCCATCAGCATGGCAGCTCCGCATCACTTTTCTTGCAGATCCAGTGTCCCCTCCTCTCCGTGGTCCTGCGACCGTCTGTCCTCGGAAAGGAGCGGAAAACCCCTTGGAGCGAGTGAGCGGTCCAGTTGGTCGCCTGAGAACCAGGCTCTGTGACCCGCCCAGGAGGGCTGTTTGGGAAAGGGAGGGGGCGACCCGTCGATTACAAACCCGTTTTTCTGGTGTAAGGACCCTAACGGTGCCGGGCGGATCGGCACGTCCCCGTGTCACCCGCCGAGGGGATTAAAGCGTGTCCCGGGGGACGGAGCAGTGGCCGCAGATGGGGCGCTTCCTGCCTGCAAGGGGCCGGTTGGAGGGACTGAGAGGCCGAGAGCGCCTGATGGATGGTTAAGTACCGTCAAATGGGAAAATAATTGGCTCCGTCGTTTGCGGTCGGCTGCAGCACTCGCAGGGAGCATGAATTCGTCAGCTCACACCCCATTAAAGCAGAGATTTACCCAGGAACGCGGGGCAGGCCCTGCGGTGGAGGGAGAGGCCGGGCGGGGCCCTCCGTGTGCTGAGGGCTCTGGCAGGCGGGCGGAGGCTGGCGGGATCGTCTGCGGCGTGTTCTCTGGGTGCGGACTCGTCTCACGTGCTCCTCGTGGTGAGACCACGGCTGTGGGGGCCGGGGGCGAGG
>PVJN01062928.1:0-10980 GCA_004026805.1 Lasiurus borealis
TGGGCAAGATTTCAAATTGCTAAAATGGCCCATGGCCAGATGATGGTTGCTTTCTTGGAACAAAGCATGTGTTCCTCTACCCCCACAACACATCACATGCCCACTCCCCAGTCCACCCTTGCCAAAGTATGCACTCTAAAAGTACTAGGAAAAGGAAAATGTATCCCACAAGGAGAGGATCAAAGAGATTCATTGGATTCATTCATTTTTGACTGAGGAAAGCTAGTGTAAATATTTAATCTTAGAACTGGTGAAGTGACATGTATTTAAAATGAAATTTATTCTTCCTGTGAAGAGTCAGCTAGCTGTGGACACCACTTGCTGTTTTTCTGCCAGTTGTACTTACAAGAAGATCAGAGTAAAGAAATAAAATTGTGACAATTTAAATTTTATTATTACAGTTGTGAAAAGTAAGCACCGTTTATGATGTCCTGCTTTAGTTACTTCTTAGTTAGAGATGGGCAATGCAGTGTGAGGTTTGCTCACAGATGATGCCCTTTGGCTGATTTGAAGTAAATTTAGCATTTCATTGAAACACAAACCAGAAGTTTCTCCTTCCTCTGTTCTTTCCTCCCTTCTGTGTTCCCCCTAATTGAGATTACCAGAGGCTAATTTTAATTGATTGCATGGATGTTGATTGTTGATTAAAAATAACCACAAACAAACCTGTCTATCCAAGTATCATTCTAGTCAGCTGAGACTTAAATATCTGGGGATGAAAAGCATGACATTTACGTGGATAAAATGATTTTGCAGAGGGGTAACAAGTAAGTTATTGATTCACATGATTGCGTGCTTGATAAGAGGAAATAGTAGAAGGGCACAAATGAAGAAGTACTTTCATCTACATTTATAAACCCTCGGTTGCAACAGCAAGAATGCATGAAAAAACAAACAAAAAAAGAATGCATGAACATGGTTCTTAAGCTTGGGCTCTTAGAATAGTCAGAGCAGCTGTCTGCTGGCCCTCAGGCCCTTGGCCTGCAAACAGGCTAAAGAAAACAGAAAACAGTAGACAGGGAAGAACAAACACAAGCTGCCCTTAGACACATCCCTCAAATATTTGGGAAGGGATTTCAGAGGAAAGCTCGTTGGTTTTTAGCAATCTTGGATAGTATTGAAATATTTTCTTTAAGGAAGCAAACCTTGAAAATAAAGCAGTGGCTCCTTTATTTGACATTGATTAGGAAATAAGGTGTTCTCGTGGATGAATAATTTATCTAACTGGAGTTTGTTATGTCAAATACCAGAACCTTTTCTTTTCTTTTTTTTTTTCCTTTTTGTAATTTTAATTCAGTCTTTCCTTCACTTCTTAAAGCACTACTCACATCGATTGAACAACGAGTCCACCACCCAGATGAAGCATTCTGGGGAATTTAAGACCATCTCCATTACTTATACTCCTGGTGCTCCCTCCGAGCCTCAGCACAGGCCAGAGTCTGTTTCTCTCTCTGTCTTGTGTGAGGCCAGGCTGTAGTGTTCGGCTCCTCCACGTTATCGTGCCGCATCTATCAGCTACTCCTCCTGACTTTTTTATGAGTTGAGAAGTCAGGTAACTGGACTTACAGTGAACTCTCTGTTATATAAGGAAGGGTTATTAAGGAGTGTGCGGTAAGTTGTATTTGGGTGGAGGAATTCATTAATCATGAATTAATATCGTGCTGAAAGTTCAGGGCTATGTTTCATGTTTCAGGGCGTGGATCCATCAAACATCTGACTTCTAAATATGGTAGATCATTAGGTTTTAAGGTGTCTTGAAAGAACGGCTAACTCCTAATGACCTGAAGCACAGTTTTACTTCCAGATGACCTATACTTAACATTTTAAAATTCTGAGATGCACCCTGGCTGATGTGGTTCAGCGGTTAGAGCATTGGATTGGGCACCAAAAGGTCACAGGTACCAAAGGGTCACGGGTTTGATTCCCACTGCAGTAGGTCATTGTGCGTACAGGACGCAACCAGTTGATGTATCTCTCTTACATTGATGTTTCTCTCTCTCTTTCTTCCCCTCCTCCCCCCTCTCTTCTTCTCCCTCCCTTCCACTCTCTCTAAAAATTAGTGGAAAAAATATACTGGGGTGAGGATTAAAAAAAAAAACAATTAAAAAAAAACAATAAAATTCTGAGATGCTTCTTCCCATTAATTTAATTCATGGATTTATTAGATGCTACACTTATGTTGCAAGCCTCAAATGTATTTTAATATTAGTTTCAGCCAGCTACAATTAAACACTTAATGCTGCTCTAAACCGTAAGCTGACAATAAAAGACTTGGGGTTTGCCTCATTTTGGACCACGGGTTGTGG
The DNA here is from genome assembly GCA_004026805.1 of Lasiurus borealis. Taxonomy (NCBI): domain Eukaryota; kingdom Metazoa; phylum Chordata; class Mammalia; order Chiroptera; family Vespertilionidae; genus Lasiurus; species Lasiurus borealis. The sequence continues at coordinate 2,307 of PVJN01062928.1, forward strand.
TGTTCCCTTTCAGTCCTGCTCCACAGCCTTCCTTCCTGCGTTAAGAGTGGCTAAGTTTCCTGGTCCCATTTCCAGGAAAATGGGTGAAAGGAGTTTCAGTTTAGGCCAGTGATTTTTGTGGGAAGAGGGACAAATATTTAAATAACAAAATATTTGACCCTCCAAATGTATGTGTATGTGTATATTTATGTATATACATGTATGTGTATATATGTTGTATTATATGTATAAATTTGTATATGCACATTTAAAATAAAAATGACTATCAAACTTGATTCTGACGTAAACCCTCGTTCGTGTTTATTCCCCCTAGAGATAAAAGCATTCATATTTGAATTAATAATCGTGCTGGAAGTTCAAATATGTAGACTCTTCTTTGTACTGTAGTGATTTGTAATCATAGGAAATTTCTCAGGGAAATTGAAGAATCCCAGTGATTTTTTTGTTTGTTAAATTCTGCTTTATTGATTTCAGAGAGGAAGGGGGAGAGATAGAAACATCAATGATGAGAGAGAATCATTGATCGGCTGCCTCCTGCATGCCCCCCACTGGGGATCAAGCCTGCAACCCAGGCATGTGCCCTGACCAGGAATCTAACTATGATATGCTGATTCATAGGTCAGTGCCAGGCTGGAACCCCTGATTTAGTAACTTGTCTACCCCTGAGGCCCAGACGAGAGTCCTGGGCCCTTTGTCTGACTGATTTTCTCTGATTTTGCCAGCCATTACCTACCCTGATTTCCTGTTTCTGATTCACTGCCTGGTGACAGACATTCCTGACGGAGACAGCTTTGTTGGTCATTTCTCTGTTGCCTAGTTGTTGGCTTTGGTCTAGCTTCTAGACTTCTTCCCAGATTAATCCTGATAATTGCCTTTATTGGCATTGGTCCTGGTCCAGGCTGCTCGGCTCATGGTGGTTAACCAAGCCTTGCCCGACCATGTAAAAAATAGTATCAGGCAGATTTTAAATTCCAAACTAGCTTCTTTTATTGAAGGCCATGGGAAGTCTACTAGACAAGGAACTAAATGATATTTTATTTTAAAATGCAACTGTAAAAAAAATGAAATGCCAAATGTATTTCATTTACCAAAAATGTAAGCAGCAGGAAAAATCCTGAAGACTTAACTATCTCTCCAAAAATAATTTTTGAGTTAGTAATTAATAAATAATGCAAAAGGAATGGAAGAATAATTCCCTTTAATAGATTTAACTGTATGTTTAAGAAACTTGTATTTATCCAAATCATGAAGATAATTTCCTGTTGTAATATTGCCATTTATTGTTGTGTAGTACACCACCACTAAATCTGATTTCTTGAAACAACAATTCATTATTTTTCATGATTCTTAGTTTGGCTGAGCTCAGCTGTGTGGTTTTTCTGTTCCATGTGCATATCAGCTGGGGTCACTCGTTAGACTGTACTCAGTGAGGGGCCTGGCTGGGGCTGGAATATTTAGGGTGCTCCACTCTCATGTCTGGCACCTCAGCAAAGTCTTTTTGGGCCTGCCTTTCTCTCCATGATCATCGGTGTAGTCCACCTTCATTGCATGGCAGCAGTGTCCCAAGACAGTTTTTATTACCTTTTTATTCTAACTTTTAAAAAAATTTATTTCTAACATGATTTTATTAGTTTACTCTTTTAAAGAAATAATTAAATACACCAACCCTACTATATAAAAAGCCAGGGGCTGTCACGGCCAAAACAACCAGACGGACAACCAAACAGTTGGCTGTGTGGAGCCATAAGGCCAGCAGGGGGGTTACTGAGGGTTGACCAAGTGACGGAACAGCAGGCTGCAGGGGGCAACCAGGCTAGCAGTGGGGTTAGTGAGGGACAACCAAACGACTGAGCATCAGACTGCATAGGGCAACCAGGCCAACAGGATGGCAGTTGGGGTGACCAGGTTGGCAGGGGGAGAGTTGGGGGCAAACAGGCTGGTGGGGGGGGAGTTGGGGGCAACCAGGTAGGCAGAGGGTCAATTTGGGGCAATCAAGCTAGCAGGCAGAGGTGGTTAAGAGTGATCAGGCTGGTGGGGGAATGGGGGGAGAGAGGGCAGTTAAGAGTGATCAGGCAGGCAGCAAGTGAGCAGTGAGGAGCCAGCAGTCCCAGATTATGAAAGGGATGTCTAACTGCTGGTTTAGGCCTGATCCCTGAGATTGGGCCTAAACCGGCCGTTGGATATCCTCTGAGGGCTCCCAGATTGAAGTTGGGTGCAGGCTGTGCTGAGGGACACTCCCCTCCCCATGCACGAATTTCATGCATCGGGCCTCTAGTAGTTATATATAACAATTTGTGTGTGTTTGTGTGTGTGTGTATCTAATAGACTCAAGAAGATTAATTTTTGCTTGGAATAACTAGACAGTTATACTGCTTTGCACATGTTGATATAATTTTGAAATGAATTGCTCTCATGAGATCTTCCTCATATATTAAGAGCATAACATGAGTCTTTGATATGAAAACATGAGGAGAAAGTATTTCTTGTTTCTAACAGACATTTTTATGCTCCATAGTAGTCATTGCATACATTATATTTATGCTCACAACAATGACAAAATAAGTAAGGGCAGCTATAGAAAATTTACCCTCCAAAAGTGGATTTCAAAATTAAAAACACATTACTATTTACATTAGCATGTCCAAAAATGAAGTACTTATGTGTAAATCTAGCAAAATATGTATAAAATATATATGAAGAAAACTATAAAACTGCGATGAAAGAAATCAAAGCACAACTTAATAAGTGGAGAGATACTTTATGTTCATAAATAGGAAAACTCCATGTTGTCAGTATATCAATTCTTCCAACTTGATCTCTAAATTCAATGCAATCCCAATGCATTTTGTTATTTTGTGGATATCAGCAAATTGATTCCAGAGTTTATGTGAGATGCTAAAACCCAGAGCAGCCAAAGAAGAACAAAGTTGTTGTAATGACACTCTCTGACTTTAATACTTAGTACAGAGCTAACAGTAATTAAGACAGGGTGGTTTTGGAAAGAACAGACAAATATTCAATGGAATAGAATAGAACAGTGGTCCTCGGACACTGCTAGTCCGTAAGGTACAAATAGTTGGCAACTGCTGGAATAGAAGACTCAGAAGTAGACCTACATAAATACTGTCAACTGATCTTTGACATAGGATCAAAGACAATGTGATTGCTAAAAGATAGTCTTTTAAACATAAGATACTGGAAAAATTGGACATCAGCATGCAATAAAATGAATCTAGACACAGACCTTATACCCTTCACAAAAACTTACTCAAAATGAATCATAGACCTAAATGTAAAATGCCCAAGTGTAAAACTCCTCGAAGATAACACGGGAGATAATCCAGGTAACTTTGGATATGATGATGATTTTTTTAGATACAACACCAAAGGCACAATCCATGAAGGAAAGCTAAGAAGCTGGACTTTATCAAAATTAAAAATTTGCTCTTCAAAAGACACTGTCAAAAGAATAAGAAGACCTATAAGAATTAACACTTAACAATAAGAAAGCAAACAGCCTTACTAAGTAAAACTGGGCAAAAGACCTGAATAGACACCTCACCAAAGAATTTATAGAGAGAGCAAGCAAGCCTGTGGGAAAATGCTCCCTATCATATGTCATCAGGGAAATGCAAATTGGAACCACAGTGAGATAGCTACCACACACCTATTTAATCAGCCAAAATCCAGAACACTGACTAAATGCTATTGAGGTTGTAGAGCAACAGAAATTCTTATTGATTGCTGATGGTAATGCAAAATGGTACAACCACTTTGGAAGACGGTTTGGCAGTTGCTAACAAAAATGAATATACTCTTAGCTTATGATCCACAATTGTGCTCCTTAATGTTTACTCAAATGAGTCAAAGCTTATGTTCATACAGGTGTTTATAGCATAAATGCCAAAACTCGAAAGTAACCAAGATTACCTTCTGTAGGTGAATGGATAAATTGTGCTACAATGAAATATTTTTCAGTACCAAAAAGAAATGAGCTACCAAGCCATGAAAAGACAGACATGCAGGAATCTTAAATGCATATTGCTTTAGTGAAAGAAGCCAATCTGAAAAAGTTACATATTTTGTGATTCCAACTATATGTAACATTCCGGAAGAGGTAAAACTATGGAGACAATAAAAAGACCAGTGGTTGCCAGGAGTTATGGTGGAGGGGTGGAGGAATTGTGGCACAGTGAAACTACACAGAGTAGCCAGATTATGATGATCTCTGAACACATAATCTGGCCAGTGCATGAATTCGTACATGGGTGTGGTCTGGCCAGCCTGGCCAGGGGGAGGGGACATGAGTGGTTGGCCAGCCTGCCTGCCGGTCAAACTCTTGGTCGAGGGGACAATTTGCATATTAGTCTTTTATTATAAAGGATATACACTGAGTGGCCAGATTATTATGTGTTCAGATATCATCATAATCTGGCCAACTCAGTGTATATTGTGTATAATACTATAATATTAAGTGGATATCATTATTCATTTGTCAGAACCCATAGACTGTATAACATCAGGAGAGAATTCTAGCCCTGGCCAGTGTGGCTCACTTGTTGGAGTATTGTCCCATATACCAAAAGGTGGTGGGTTCCATTCCTGGTCAGGGCATATTACCCATGTTGCAGGTTCGATACCTGGTCCAGGTACATGCGGGAGGTGACAGACTGATGTTTCTTTCTCACATCACCATTTCTCCCCCTCCCTCTCCCTTCTAAAAAATTAGAATAAAAAAAATTTTAAATTTTAAAATATTATCTTTAAAAAAAAAAGAGTGAACTCCAACTTAAAATTTGGACTTTGGATGATAAAAATGTGTCAATATAGGTACATCAGTTGTAACAAATGTATCCCTCTGGTGTGGGATGAAAGTGGGGGAGGCTGTGCATGTGTGCTGTCAAAGAGTATATGGGAAATTCCTTCTGATTAATGCTGATCTTTTTTTTTCTGTGAACCTAAAACAGCTCTAAAAGTAAAGTCTCCTTAAAGGGAGGAAATGAAAGAAAATTGTGTGTATGGGGGCAAAGGATGTTTGCTTAAATATTAAAAGGACTAGTGGCCCTGTGCACGGGTTCGTGAACATCCAAAGGAAATTAATTTCTGCCAAGTCACCGCAGCTCAGCAGTAAACCAGTTTCAGGGCCTACAGTGCTCCAGCAATAATGTAATCCATGGCTGAAGGTGCACACATGCATGGCCCTGCAAGCAATTGGGCTCCCTTCTCTCTGGTCCTGGGTGCGTCACCCAAGAACTGCCGCTGCCAAGTCACTGCAACTTGGCAGCTCCTGCATTGAACATCTGCCCCCGGTGGGCTGTGCATGTCATATGTACTGATGGTTACTTAGCCTTTTGTATGTATAGATTCTTGGGGTTATTGTGTCATTCTATTGTTTTAAGCTGGAGATTTTTACTTTTTAAAATACGATTAGCTATTTCAGAGGGTACTTTAGAAACCAGACATCACAGATATTACAGAAACATTTCTTTTTTTTTTTTAGTTTATTTATTTATTTCAGAGAGGAAGGGAGGGATAGAGAGATAGAAACATCAATGATGAGAGAGAATCATTGATCGGCTGCCTCCTGCAGGCCCCGTACTGGAGTTCAAGCCCACAACCTGGGCATGTGCCCTTGGCCAGAATTGAACCTGTGACCCTTCAGTCTGCAGGCCAACATTCTATCCACTGAACCAAACTGGCTAGGGCCAGAAACATTTCTTATAAACACTTTTTGTGAAAGGCTAAGTAGTGATATGAAAGTTGGGGATATTCATTATAGTGACAGTTGGGGAAAGGTATCTAAATCTGTTTTTTGCAGTTTTTCTAATATTTTTGGTATTAAGGTGTGAAATAGATTAGAGGTTAATATCGCTCTTTTTTGTTGGTTTGTTTTTTGTTAATCCTACCTGAGGATATCTTTCCATTGATTTTTAGAGAGTGGAAGGGAAGGGGAGAGACACACAGAGAGAAACATCGATGTAAGGGAGACACATTGATTGGTTGCCTTATGCGCATGCCCTGAGGCTGGAGCTTACAACTGAGGTACATGCCCTTGACTGGAATCAAACCTGGGACCCTTCAGTCTGTGGGCTGATGCTCTATCCACTGAGCTAAACTGGCTAGGGCTAATATCATTTAGAAAAGCCTTCTCTGTGGCATGGCGTCAGGAGTGGTGGCCATTTAGATGGCGACTTCTGGTGGGGTCCAGTGAGGTCAGCATGATTTTGTGCCAGTTTTATTGACTTCTGACAAATTACCCGAATTCACTGAAATAAAACCTGTGAAGACCTTCATCCACTAATCACACACACATAATTTATGTGTCCATTATCTGGGCTCTAATTGTTCATGGAGCATTTCCACTTTGAGAAAAATGCCGTGGAACACATGGCCTTCATTTGGATTAAAGCAACAAAGAGCAGCTTGACCTGGTTCCTTTTCACCGTGGCCAAGTGCCGATGTGATAACTGCTTATTCTGAGTTCTCCAGTGAAGGGTGGCAACAGGCTGATGTTGAATTTAGTTCCTTAGAGAATGGGGTGAAATACCAAAACCTCCTCAGGAGTGGACAGTAGAGTGGAGACTTTTTATGGGAGTTTGAGTTTCAGGATATAAGGGTTTTGTCTTTTGTTTTTATTTTCATTGTCCTGTGGAAATAAATAATTCAATTTTGATGAAAGTATGTTTTGTCTCTTTTTTTTACACCCGAACGTTGAGGCTGCATCCCAAAAATAAAATAATAATTATGCAAAGTTGTGAAACTTTTCTTTCACAAACTAGGTAAATGTAATTCTATTTCGGTAGGGTTTTTTTCTTTAATTTTTTTGTTAACATATTTTTATTGATTTCAGAGAGGAAGGGAGAGGGAGAGATTGATAGAAATATCAATAATAAGAGGGAATTATTGATCGGCCACCTCCTCCTGCACACCCCCCACTGGGGGTTCAGCCAGCAACTTAGGCATGTGCCCTGACTGGGAATTGAACCCAGACCTCCTGGTTCATAGATCAATGCTCAACCACTGAGCCATACTGGATGGGCTTCTTTAATTTTAAACACCCCATTAGGCCTAGACCTGTTTTGGAAATAATAAACTAAAGTCTGCATAATGTTTCATTATTATTTATGAAATTAGCATTTGCTTTGATTTTTGCATCATGCTATAAATAAACATAGGTGGTTAAAACATATCCAGAGGAGGAACTAAGTTGTCACATAAAATATTTTGTCATAGAATAATATAGAAGGAAAAAAAAAATCTTGTTTTCAAACGTGGTAAAATGATGGAAATAAATAGCAAGAGAGCAGAAGGAAAAAACTAAGAAAATGGAGTAGGGCAAAATAGCAGAAAGACTCCGATAAGATGGATGTGAGAAGGAGAGAGATATTCATGAGGGAGCGGGGCAGGGAAGGACCTATCGGAGTGGAGAGATCTGAGGCCTAAAGAAAAGGCATGAAGACAGGCTAACACTGGATGCTTACTGAGTGCTGTGAACCATGCCAGCACTTCCTGGTTATTACAATATTATGTGTCTTATTTTCAACATTGTGCAGGTCAGGAAACTCAAATGATTTATGCCACTGTGGGAGTTAACGATGGAACCAGGGTCTGAGCTCATTTAATTTTTCTAGTACTATTTACTGACACTCATCGTGGGCCAAGCTGGACATTGAGGATAATACAGTTACAACTTAGATATGCTCCCTGTCCTCACAGAACTTAAATTTCACTGGGGAAGGTAGAGAAGTAATGATGCAGTTACAATACATGGTGATAAGTTCTATAGATAGGAGAATTTAAACATATGACATCCGAAAAATTTTGTTTGGTATGCTTTTCATCTTTTTTTCCTCATTACAACCTTCCCCCCTTTCTCCTCCTCGCCCCTGCCCCTCTCCCCCACCACACACACCTAATCTCATGGGGGTTTTTTTAGCCATAGAAACTAGAGCCCTGAAACAATTCTTATATTTTATTGATGCCTGAGATTTTATTTTATTTTACACATGGTTAGGGCTCACAGCCTACTTGGCTTTGTCCCCTGAATGTCAAATTACTTGCAGTCAGTGTTAGATTAGCTTTCTAGGAGCACGGTCCGAGTGAAGGAGGTACACAAGGCAAGCCTGCGGGCAGCTTCAGACTAGAAGTTTGATGCTTGATTCAGAACTCCATTTTTATCTCGTTTTGTATTTGGGAATTGGTATAATTAAAGATGGCTAGTTATTTACTGACCTTTTAGGTTACATATATTTATTTGATTTAGTAGTTAGGCATGGAAAGTATTTATTTACTAAATCGTTAGAAAAGTAACATTTGACTTGATAGCAATGTTTCAAGTGTTATTAAGGCTAACATAAAACAGATTGCACATGTAACATCTCTTATTTTTTTTTTGTGTGTGTGTGTTTGTCTTACTAAAAAAGAAGTGTAGCTTTATAGAGTAAAAATTTATTTTTCATCCTCCCACCCACCCAGCGGTAACTATTTCCTTTTTCTGAAGACTTTCTCTAGGGGTAAAGTAAAAGTGAGAGGGCATGGGAGGGCACGGTGGGTTTCAGTGGGTAACAATAGGATGAATGGAATTCCTACAGAAGATAAAGTGGATGGAAGGGCAAAGGTCATTTAAACTCTGGACAGAAACTGCTAATACTTTGGAGTCTTGGAGTCAGCCAGG
>PVJN01062929.1:0-10770 GCA_004026805.1 Lasiurus borealis
AAAAAACACACACATTCTGGTTCCATTAAACATTTAAATTTCAATGTTTGAAATTGAGTTTGGTTCTTTAATATACTATAGTTGCAGTATGGAAGAAAAAAGCTATGTTATTAAATACTGGTTTTGGTGGGTTTTAAAAGTTAAAAAGTGCAATCAGGTATACTTAAGAGCTTGGAATGCAAATAGAAAAAGGGAATATAAGTGAAGTAAATAACATTCATTTTTACTTCATAACTTTTATTGGAAAAGTTGCTTCAAAAACAATTACGATTGCAGCTATTGATTAACAATAATGTAAGTTGGCAGACTGAATGCCTATGAAAGGTGTAAAGTGAAGATAAACTTTAACACTATAAAAACCTGGGCGTAAAATGATTAACAGTTCAATAAATGTGGCAGAACCTCTAGCAGGTCATTTACATATTGAGCTTTTTTGTGCATGTTTGTGTACTTGAAGGGAAGGACATTTGCCTCTCAAATATTTATGGACACAAAAAAATGAGTGTCTCGGTTATCTTAAATTATGTATTTCTACTTTAAATAAACAGACATCAGCTAGCATTTCTTTCCTTGGGAATAAAAATATTTCATACCCAGAATTAGCTATGGAACATCGGAGTATATATTTGCCAAGTCTCCCTTTGATAAGCAGGGGTGTTTCTCATAAGAGAAATAACATGGACCTGAATATACTGAAATATTTGGTGCATGAAACACATTTATTTGGCCCATGGAATTGTCCCCTCAGTGCAAGGTTAGAATTTAATTTGTGCTGTTTCTCCATTTCCCTCTATCTGGCTCCGAAGGAGTGATTTGACTTGGCAAAGCTCTACCATATGGAAGTTAAGACATACCAGTGGTCTGAATCATACTGTCCATATTTTCAAGTATTTTAAGCTCACAGACTATTAAGACAAAATGCACAAAGAAACTTTAAAGACATGTCTATATATTCACTATAGATGAGGCTCTCATGAATTAAAATGCTTTGATTCAATAAATGAGAATTTGGATGAATGATGAGAATAATTACAAGGCTTAAAATTTATGTAGATCTAGTGAGCATAGTGCAAAACTTTTCTTATTAATAAAAATTGGCATATCTCTTATGTGTACAAAATACATTTTTTATAAATTATGTGTATGCACATCTGTGTATTTGTATGTATATGCATCCATGTGCTTATATTTAAGCACACGGATGCACCTATTTTATGTGTTTTTATTAAAAAATGTTTCTATGTTTTTATTATTTTGAAATTCTTCATTTTGAGGTAATTATTATAGGTTGTATTATTTCACATTTCACTACTTGCCCTACTGTCTTTTTCTTACTTTATTGTAGAAATTTCAAAAGTATATCCAGGAAACTATAATAAGAAGTTATTCATGACACCAGTAATAAGAACAGAATTTAGTATGTACAAATGAACATATGAGGCTGAGGTAGGAGGAACATGGAGGGCTCCCTGATGGGAGAAGGTGTATATGACTGAGTGTAGTAATGATTTCATTAAAATGCTGATGGTATCGCTTGTTCTCTAATTATCAAGTTGAATGTGCACACTATTTATACAAAATGTTTTCTAAACCTATCACTGTTCTTCAGTTGCCAACATATCTAATGGTTGTGTTGGGTATTGAATTATGTCTCCACAAAAGACATGTTCAAATCCTTATCCCTGGTACCCATGAGTGTGAACTTATTTGGAAATAGGATCATGACAGGTGTAATTAAGATATCAAATAAGGTAAGGACATACTGGATTGAGTGGGCCCTTAATATGACTAGTGTTTTTATAAGATGAGAAGAGAATTAAAGCAAGTGATAAAAAGAAAGACACAATGTGGACACATATCATGTGCAAGGGACGCAGAGATTAGATGATGTGCCTGAAGGTCAAAGGTTGCCAAGGACGTCAGAAGCTGAGAGAAAGGCATGAAGCAGATTCTCTTGGAAACTGCAGCAAGGGATCAAGGCCCAGCCATCTTGAGTTGGAACTTCTAGCATAAGAAACAAGAGAGAAATTCCTCTTTTTTCTAAAGCCACCCAAATTGTGGTTATTTGTTGTAACTGTCATAGAGAATGAATATGGTAGGAACAAATTGTGATATGTTAATTTCACTCCAATATTTTTTAAAGTACCTTAAAATCCTTATCTACTTCAACCATGCATCTATTTAAACCTCATGTATTATTAATAACTAGTGGCCCAGTGCATGGATTCCTGCACATTGAAAGGGAACTAATTAGAAGAAATATTTTAATATTGCTATTTGCCCTTCCTCTATAATAGAAGTGTCAACCAAATTCATGATCAACAATGACAGATTGAAACACACGCATGTGATTGGCACCAATGAGAGCTTTACATGTATTGCACATGTGCGAGTCAGCGTTTATTTTCAAATTGCCAGTGTGTGTCATATGTATCGGCTGGTCAGTTGGTTGGACAGATGGATAGTTACTTAGCCTTTTATATATATAGATTCTACTTTTTCAATAGATCATTGGGGAAAGGTCAGTGAGATTTTGTTTGATAACCAAATACTCTTTTGGGACAGTGACAATAAAAACAAGGCTGCTTTGACCACAGAAGGTGTGGAAGCAGCCTCCTGGACAAGTACAGAGGAAGAGGAACCAGATTATGTCAGAATGAGAAATGAAGAAAGCTGCTCTCTCTTTGGAATAGCACATCTACAGGACATCCGTATCCTTATAGGGACTTGGCATTGTGTGGGGAGCTGTGCAAGAGACGCCTGCAGAGTTAAAGGAACTACAGCGTGTAAGTTCCTGAGTGAAGGAACTTAGTGCCTTCTCGGTCAAAAGCTTGCAGAAGATATTTTCAAGAGTCTCAATGGCAAGTGCATAAATAATCACATGGGAAAAGTAGATGGCATGCATTTTTCACATAACTTTTATGATATATTTCCCTGAACCAATCTAAATCTTGTAACAATACTCGAAAGTTGTCTCCTTTCCCATAGTATTGGATACTGGTGAGTGACCTGTATTCTACCGTTCTCAGTAGAAGAAAGGGCAAATAGATGGAACTGTTCTTTATACTATTACTGTATTACAAAGCAGCCCCAATTCAGTGCTTTTATTTAATACCTGAAACAGATTCGAAAAAAAAATAGCAGCTTAAAACATCTAGTTTACCTTTCTCATAATTTCGTGATCCAGAGTATTTATCTTTGTATTACTGTGCAATTATCAGAAACTGAAGGACACAAAACAACAGCATTTATTATCACAAAGTTCTTTGGGATCAGGAGGCTGGGCATAGGGCAGCTGGGCTCTCTGCTCAGGGACACAAAAGGCAGCTTCCAAGCCATCAGAAGACCTCTCTCTCCATGATGCTCTCAGAGAATCTTATGAAATGTTCTGTAATCACAGGAGGAACTGTCCTGTTATCTTTGTCTGATAGAACATGGCATAATCAAGGGAGTCAATATCTTATCATATTCACAACGCGTGCCCACACTCAAGGTGAGGGGAATATATAGGTTTGTTTTCTAGAACAATCTTAGCATTTTGCCTGAAAGAGCCAGGAATTAGGAAAGAGCTTGTCTGGATGGTTCTCACTTGCCTGTGTCTCTCTTACAGTGCAGTCAGGTGTCAGCTATCTGCAGATATCTGCTGGGTACCTGAGGAGACTTACATGATGGTATTGATGCTGGCTGTCATCTGGGAGATGTGATCAGAAAGGTCACACATGAGCTTTCCAACATAGAATATCAGGTTTCTCACATGGCAATTGACATTTTTCTGGGCCAGATATCTAAATAACACAGGTTGAAACAGCCGTCTCTTCCGATCTGGCCTGGAAATCTCATGGTGTTATTTTCTCTGTGCTCTATTGGTTACACAAGTTTCAAATCCACCCAGATTTCAGGCTCAGATATTCTCAATGGGAAGAGTGTGTCAGAAATCGCAGACATAGTTTAAAACTCTATAAAAAAAGCATATCAGTACAGTCAGCAAAGTTACCAATCTCTTTGGGGCTCTGTAAAAAAAAAATGATAGTGAAACCTACTTGGTAAAACTTTTGCAATAAGAAAATATGGCACACATATGTCCCTTTTTTTCCCATTGCCCTCTCCTGCCCTCCTACGCACCCCAGCCTTCACCACTCATGTGCATATGATTTCAAAGGGACATATGCAATACTTTCAATAATAAAGATTTATTTAAAAACATATGGCACACATAGATGTATCTAGGACACAACCACATTGATTTTGTTTTGTTCTAACATTTCCAACATTTTCCTTTTACACTTCACCTGTAATTTCACTCAGAGACTTATGCTGGTCTTATATACTAGATGCTTTCTCTGAGATATTATTTGTGTAATGTGATAGTGAGTGCTCATTGATTAAAGTCTAGGTTTTTGAATAGTTCACATCTTTTTAGGTTCACAGGAAAAATAGATCAGTCTACATGCAAAAACATTCATGAATCCTCAGTAATCATTACAGGTAAATTTCCCCCCTTATGACCTAGAAGCAGGATGAGACTCCATCCCCTTTTCACAGTATTGAACTTTTCCTTTTCACTGTGACCTCATATGAAACAACAGTTCTCAATACTTCTTCAATATTCATAAAATTCACAAATTACAATATCTTTCCATCTTTATTTGGCACATAAATTTATTGAATACCTATTGGGATTTCAAGTTTGAATGTTACCTGAGTTGTTATATCATTTTAAAAACTGTGTTTCTATTGATTTCAGAGAGAAAGGGAGGAGAGAGAAAGAAACATCAATGATGAGAGAGAATCACTAATCAGCTGCCTCCAGCACATCCCCACTGGGGATTGAACCCACAACCAGGGCATGTGCCCTTGACTGGAATTGAACCTGGGACCTTGCAGTCTGCAGGCTGATGTTCTATCCACTGAGCCAAACCAGCTATGGCTATGCCATTTTTTAACTTAAATATATACTTGCTAATGTTTCCTTTCCAATTTTTTATTATAACGATTTGACCACTATTTATATAAAGTGTCTTCATGAATATAAATGACTATTAGCCAATTAATTCAGTGACCCCATAACTTCTTTGACTTAAAGTCATCTCTTCATTCTAACAAATGAGGACTTTTTTGGTTAGTTAGATGCTGGCCCCTATCCTCAGAGAAGGACAGTAGCAAGTGAAGTTAAGAATTAATGGTATGTAAAAAAATGTTTGAAAGTTATAATTCTGGCTGAAACTGGTTTGGCTCAGTGGATAGAGCGTTGGCCTGTGGACTGAAAGGTCCCAAGTTCGATTCCAGTTGGGGGCATGTATCTTGGTTGCGGGCATTCCCAGTGGGGGGCGTGCAGGTGGCTGCTGATGGATGTCTCTCTCTCATCGATGTTTCTCCCTTCTTCTCTGTAAAAAAATCAATAAAATATATTTAAAAAAAAGAAAGTTATACTTCTGGAAATGAATGGCTAAAAATACATTTAAATAGTTCATATATATTTAAATACAAACTTGTGATTTATTATCTATGGATAGTATATGAGAGGTTGATATTTAATTACGAACTGTCCATAAAATAGAAATATTAACCTGAAAAAAAATTCTTGCCTGTTTTCACTTGGTAACTGAACAAACACACAAAATCAATACCTTTAATATATCATGCCACTTCTATAAAATGTATAAAGTTGACGCTTCCTGCACAAGCAATTTTGATACTGCGAGGAGCTTGGACTTCATGTTGGGATGAAAAGTGCCGATTTCTTTATTTCTTTACAGCTCTGTGGTTTCCTCTTGATGCCCTGGCGGGTTCTTCAGAGCTGGGGCTGATCTCCTCCTGGGGATGGGTCACCGGAAGAGACTCACTTAACCTTCCCATACTTCTTGGGATGTTTATTTTAAATGCTTTCCCCATCAGCATTTTATGTGTTAGAACCGATCCCTGGGCTCCAATAACCTCAGAAAAGCTTCCGTTTGACTTTCAGCCAAACCTCTTTACCAGCATATGTTTTCCCAAAATACAAGTTTAGAATTGTCACTACACAAATTCATTGTGAAACTTCAATTTACTATTAGGAATGGAAAAGAGGAGTAGGCCTATTAATCTATCAAAATGGCAAAGAAAGGTTTACTTATAATGTTTTCCTGGTACAAGGCCCACTTATTTCTTAGAGTAAATCTCCCCTTTACTCCCCAACATTACTTACAGTCTTTATTCTGAGTACTGATAACAAGAACAAAACAGAATGCAGCTCTTCCGTTTATTTTGAGATAACTGCCGGAAAGATGAGAAACACTTAGGAATAACATTCAAAAGCAATTCTAACAATGGTTTAATGGGAACCTGCCACGGCAAATTGAAAATACTAAACTGTCATACTTTTTACATCTACCCGTGCATATTTATCCTAACATCCAAGAACCACAGAGATGAAAGGACCTCTGACTTATTTTATAAGATCACTTAGATCAACTATACCCATTGCATGTTGGAAATGGGCAAAATAGAGCCATTATTTTGGGGGCTAATTGAACTGAGCACTAAATGCAATGAGGAGATGCTGCATTTAAACTGCAGGGGAAAATTGCCTATGATGCACCCTAAATATTTTTTATTAATAATAGTCACAGATAAAAATCCTAGTTCATTCATGTTGCACCAACTTTCTACTCTCGCTCCATATCTCTCAAAACTAAACCACACAACTTGTTTTCTTGTCTCCTTGAATCTCTCATCCTCTTAGATAAAAACCTCTTAAAATGTCTGCCCTCACATATGGTCCCTAAGTTTGAACTGATGGATGGCATATGCCCATTCAACCTACAAACGCCCTGATCATTGAGGACATGGCTTCTCTAGGTTGAATTCCTTTATTTTCACTATTTCTATCATAATTTAAATTTCTTCCAGCTCAAGACTGACCTTTTCATTCTGAACATGACAAATAACCGGCTCAGTAAAACTAGGTATCTTTCCAGCTAGACTGGTAGGGATTCAAGTTTAGGATCCACTGTTGCTATATATGACTGGTGGACTATTAAACAGTCTGCAAGCTAGTTAGCATTTCTGTTCCTATGTAGTTCACAAACTTGAAATAAATGATTAATTGACATGTTCACGGAGATATCTCATAATATTCACAGTAAATCTCACTTTGTTCAATTTTGCAAAGGCTCTAGAAGCACTGAGCTTTTTTCTGTTAATCTTCATAGGTTTGTTTCATGAGGCTTTCCTTCTGAGGTATTCCAAATGATACTAGACTCTCCAGCAGCATAGGGACCAGAGCCTGCAGACTCTTATTCCATAGAAAATCCAAATATAGGGGAACATCGTGTTAAATGAAATAAGCCAGTCAGTGAAAGAAAAATGTCACATGATCTCACTCATTTATGGATAATAAATAAATAACATTATAAATTGATGAACAAAAAAGATAGATACAGAGGCAATAAAGCATCAAACAGACTGTCAAACTACAGTGGGAAAGTTAGGGAGAGGTGGAGTAGATAAGAGATCAACCAAAGGACTTATATGCATGCACATAAGCATAATCAATGAACACAAGACACTGCGGGGTTAGGGTATGCTTGGGAAGGGGGGGGATGGGAAGATATGTTTACATGTAATACATTAATAAAAAAATAAGAAATGTATAAGAAAATCCAAATATAACTGTAGATGCCCCCAAAACTTAACTTCTAATAGCTCCCTTTTGACTGAAAGCCTTGCTAATAATATAAACAGTTAATTAACTCATATTTTGCATGTTTCATGTAGTCTACAATACATTATTACACTATAGTAAGTCAGAGAAAAATCTTATTAGGAAAATTGTGAGGAAGAGGAAATATGCTTATAGTGCTGTACTGTATTTACTGATATTACTAATTTACATTGTCTGTTTAAAAGATGAATCCCGTCAGTACCTACATCAATATTGTCTTTTCTAATACAAAACACTGTAGATTTTATATGTATTACTAACACTAAACATCACTAATGAAAAGAAAATGTGCAAAAAGAAGTATTTATGTACAGAGATAACAATTCACTCATGGATAATGAAGCAATGATATGATTGCTTTCTGATAGGCTAGTGTAATTGGCATGATTGCTTCATGGTAACCCCTAGCCTATCTTTGGTGAATGAATCATTATAAAATTTATGTGGGGTACATATTTATAATGTAGTATTGAAACATTGTGGTTTCTATGAGCTTTTGAATTTCTTTGAGATACATTTCTTGATAACTTGCAGCCCTCACCCTTTTTTGCCATATCCACGACCTCTGTCTTGATTTCCTTGATTAGCTCTGCCATTACTCCCTTAAAGTCACGCACAACATCTGGACACAGTTTTCCTCAGCAGGATATTACTGTTTCCGGCTTGATGACATTCACGGCTTTTTCTGTAACAGTGAGGGCATCTTCAGTGGGATAATCCTTCCAGACTTTCATGATGTTCTCCCTGTCAAGGTGTTTTTCTCATGATGTTGACCATCCTTTCTGTAGAGTAACCTCTGTAATGAGCCTTAAAGATTCTTACGATCACCACTCTAGAGCATCAGAGACATTGTATTTGGATGCTAGTCAACCCACTTCAATGCCTTGATGTTGAACTCATATGTTTCTGAGGGGCATTGTCCAACATCAAAAGAACTTTAGAAGACAGTCCCTTACAAGCAAGGTACCATGACCTCTGGGACAAAGTATTGATGAAATCAAATCAACATAGGAAAATTGTTCTTGTTGTCCAGGTCTTTTATTATTATTATTATTATTTTTTGTACAACAAAAATGGCAGTGGTATAATCTCTTCCCTGGAAAGCTTGGACATTAACCGCTTTATAGATTAGAGAAGTCCTCATCATAAACCCTATCACACTGGCACAAAACAGTAGAGTTAGCCTAATTTAAGAGTTGCATGTCACATATTTTATGTTAACATTTTTGTCATAAGTTTAATTGGAAATATTTGTATTTTTTTCAGGTAGTGAATTTTACATTATGTAGCATCTTATCAATAAAATACTTTGTTTATAACTAACTTACTTAAAATAGTGTGCTATAAAAATAAGTAGGATAAAAAATTGGTAAATGCATATTCATAAATGTTGGACAACTGAACCTGCTAGAAAAAAAAAATATTTAAGCAGCAGGAAAAATATGCAAGTACTATGAATGTGTGAGAAAAAATGAATTTTATTGGAAAAGTGACCCCAGCATTTGAAATAAAACTATAATGAAAATATATGTTATAAAAACAACCTAAGATTTTTATGTAACACTCAAACAAAGCTTCCCTTTCGCTAGTTTATTGAATTTTCTTAAGACTTGTGTTAAATTATGATTTTCATTATAAGCATACAGTTTAATAGCTAAAGAGGACTAGAAGAAAATTATGGAGCTATCATTCAAAGTTGTTCCTTCCTCTGTGAAAACTACAAAAGTCACAGTTATCCTGGGGCTCATAAAATGTGATGAAACGTTATGACAAATATTCTCAGACAAAAATCAAAACCAAGTTTTTGGAAAAATTATTTTGTCTAATGACATGATTCTTCTGTGATATTAATGCCATGTCATATGGTAGAAATAAATATCCTGTGTTTATTTAAAAAGTTAGAATTTCACGGAACCCTCAACATTCAGTGCTTGGTACAGAATGGTAAATACTTGAATAATTTTTGTCTCCTTTTCTTTTATGAGCAGTGATGTAGAGAGCACTAACTTTTTATTGATATACTAGAAGTAAATATAACAATACAAGCCTGTTAGAAGAATACATGCAAGTGGTCCTATGTGCTATAGCACACCCTATTTTATATAAATTCAGTAGTCAATGATCAATAGTTGGCTCCTGGATCTTGACTCATTTTTGAAAATATAAATCATGAGACTTGATTTTGTATGATTTCAATGTGTTATAAAAAATAAAGAAAGAGCAGGGACAATCCACATACAACTCTGTATTTCTCTCTCTGAAGTCCACTGCCATCAAACAGAATGTTCATACATGAGTTTTGAAATAAAACTGGTATTTTAATGATTTTCTTAGTGTCAGTAATTACAATTTATATTTGTATTTTTTTCAGGTAGTGAAATTTACGTTATATAGCATCTTATCAATAAAATAACACTTTATAACTAACTTTTACTTAAAAATAGTGT
This sequence comes from Lasiurus borealis, assembly GCA_004026805.1. Lineage (NCBI taxonomy): Eukaryota > Metazoa > Chordata > Mammalia > Chiroptera > Vespertilionidae > Lasiurus > Lasiurus borealis. Next base: position 10,150 of record PVJN01062929.1, read on the forward strand.
GCTATAAAAATAAATAGGATAAAAAATGGCAAATGCATATTCATAAATGTTGGACAACTGAACCTGCTAGGAAAAAAAGATATTAACCACAAGATTACAGTATGTTTCAAGGTTTTCAAATCTGGTATACATCAGAGTTATAAGCATCTTGCGAGATCTAAATATATTATTTTTAGTATAAATATATAACAATTTAAAATTATCAAATAATATTTTAAGACTATTTAAGAATAAAATTATGTTAAACATAGTTTGATGTAGATAATATTGGCATAATTTAAATTTCCTAATTTATACTTAGTTAAATATTAATAATTACTTTGTATAATTAAATGCAATCAAACTGCATTAGAAAATCTAGTCTCTGATTCCCTGTTTTCTCCCAGTTTGAAGCAGTCTTCCAGATTTTGAAAGTTATTTGATTAACCCCAGGGTATCTAATTATTCATTTCAAGTGGACTTTAGTAAGTAAAATCTCTGGTTTTGAGTCTATGTTACAGTTATCTTTTTCTTCCAGTGCTCTATGGTTTTCAGGCTTCCATACTCTCTTTTGGTTGATGAAATTATTCTTGGAAACTATATTGTTCTTAGGTTTCAAACCTATGGCAATCATTTTAGTTT
>PVJN01062930.1:0-10896 GCA_004026805.1 Lasiurus borealis
CTTCCGGTCACTCATTCGGGGCGTTGCGGGGAGGGCCCCCCCACTAACTAGCTAAAGGGGGAACGCCTTTGGCGGGGGGTGCGTGTTACCAAACCTGAAACGCAGCCCTTGCCGGTTGGCGTGTGACCTTGGGTGGCCCCTGGAGCCAGGCGCATTCCATCAGGTGGAACGCAGTTCCCGGCAGGAGGCGTGTGCCCGGGAAGGATCTGGGGGGAGCACTCGGGGATAGGTTGCTTCCGGCGTCGGGGCACACAGCCTTCCTTTCCCTCCGCCCTCCCCCGGCGAGCGGCGGCTGAGCGGGGTCAGTGGCTCTGGGTTCCTTCCCGGGGTGCCCCTCCGAGGTGGCTGGTGGGAGTGGACGTGGGTGCAGGGTGGCCGGGTGGATGGGGAGCCTGCCCCCTGTGGTCCCCGCTTTGCTGGGAGGCCTCAGGCCCCCCGATGTGGACTCCTGACCCAGAGAGGTACTGGGAGCTCCGCTGTCACCTGAGTGTGACATGGGGGGACCTCATACTAGAAGATACCCGAGGCCGAGACCGGTGTGGCTCAGTGGATAGAGCGTCGGCTTGTGGACTGAAAGGTCCCGGGTTCAATCCGGTTGGGGGCATGGACCTTGCTTGCGGGCGCATCTCCACTGTGGGGCGTGCAGGAGGCGGCTGATTGATGTCTTTCTCACATCGATGTTTCTGACTTTCTATCTCTCTCCCTTCCTCTCTGTAAAAAAATCAATAAAAAAAAAATTTAAAAAATAAATTAAAAGAAAAAGAAGAAGAAGAAGAGACACCAGGGGAGCCAGCCGCCAGCGCCGTGCTGGGCTCGGGGCCCAGCTCTTCTTTCTCCAGCAGCAGCGGTTCTCAACCTGTGGGTCTCGACCTGTTTTCTGAGGGTCTCAGGCTCTACAGCAGTGACCCACAGGTGGAGAGCCGCTAGCAGGGTCGCCTAAGACCATCAGAAAACACAGATATTTATATGACGACTCACCACAACACGAGGAACTGTGTTAAATGGTTGCGGCGTTAGAAAGGTTGAGAACCGCTGCTCCAGCGGCCGGGCAGGAGGGGACCCCCATCAGGGTGTGGGTGTCGGCCTGTGGCCCATCCAGGCCCATACCCAGGTGCCCAGGCCACGCCTTCATGGCGACTGTTACCTGCTGGCCTGTGTCTTCCCCACCGTCATGTCGTCATCTGAGCCGAGATAAGGTTCGAAGGTCAGCACCAGTGGTCCTTTCTGACTGGCGACTGGGAGACACACAGACAGGAAGTGGTTTCTCCGCCCCTGTGGCTTCGCAGTCACGCTGTCGCCGATCCCGCGGTTGTAAGTAGCCTGCGATGGGAAGAGCTGTGCACGGTCGCACAGGTAAAGAGCCAGTGCGTGTCGCTCCACTGGAGCCCGCCGGCTCTGCGAGGAAGTGTAACTTCTCTTTGAGGACGGTTTTCTTTTTGTTTTTTAATATATTTTATTGATGTTTTACAGAGAGGAAGGGAGAGGGACAGAGAGCCAGAAACATCGATGAGAAAGACATCCATCAGCCGCCTCCTGCACGCCCCCCACTGGGTACGCACCCACAACCAGAATACATGCCCTTGACCGGAATCGAACCTGGGACCCCTCAGTCCGCAGGCCAACGCTCTATCCACTGAGCCACACTGGTCTCAGCTGAGGACGGTTTTAAAGGCAGAGGGTTGGCTGTTAGAGACCCTGTCTCCACCGCTTGACCTCGTTCAGTCCTTCCTGTTCTGTGGACACGTGTCAGTGTCACTGCCGAGCTAGCATTTTCCTAGAAGGACTGATTCCTAGTGGATAAGGACGTTTCCCTGGGAGTGGGGGGGGGGGTGTCTTTTTTTTTAATATATATATTTTTATTGATTTTTTTAGAGAGAGGAAGGGAGAGGGATAGAGAGAAACATCGATGAGAGAGAGACATCGATCAGCCGCCTCCTGCATGTTCCCCTCCCCCCCCCCACCCCACCCCGCACTGGGGATGGGCCTGCAACCAAGATACATGTCCTTGACCAGAATCGAACCCGGGACCTTTCAGTCTGTAGGCCGACGCTCTATCCACTGAGCCACGCCGGTTTTGGCGGGGTGGGGGGGGTGTCCTTTGATTTGGATGTTTGTTAACACGGACTTAGCGGGACTTCGGAAGAGCCGATGGCCGAGCTGTGCTGTGCAGCCCTGCAGGGTCCAGGCCCAGGACACAGGGCGGGGACACAGTGCCAACCTCGGGAGGAGGGAGGGGAGGGGGGTCTGGGTCCGGATGGTGCTGCTCTGCTTCTTGCTCCCAGGGCGTGTGTCCCGCAGGCAAAGGGGATGGGAGCCCTCGTGCTGGCAGCTGGGGCAGGGGTGTCACAGCGAAGGGCCTGGGGCTCCTGATACCCAGGAGGAGAAAGGAGCTGTGGAGAGGTGCTGCCGCCCCTGCCCTCGTCTGGGCACCAGGCCTCGCTGGCACCGATCCTGCCACAGTGGGGTGGGTGGCACGGGCCTCCACCACTGCAGGCTTTTGGGCCGGTGCTGCTGTGCTGTGGGGCTGTGGGATGCTCAGCGCGCCTGCTTCGCCCGCCAGATGCCAGGAGTGTGGCCTCAGGTCCAGACCTGGCCCCATGTGCCCTGGGGGAGGAATCACCCCATGAGAACCAGGGACCCATCTGGCTTCAGAGGACTGGTTTTCATGTTCCTAGAAGGGTTGGGGGGAGGAGGAGTGCAGCCTCGAGCTCTGGCCCTGGCTGTGTCCTTACCTTGGAGGGCCCTTGGGTGTCGGGTGTAGGTCATGGCCCTCAGGCCTCCACGGGCGGACGGGGCAGAAACTTGGGTGCCTAGCCCAGTATCTTGAGCTAGTTTTATTTTTGATAGTTTTTTCTTTTCTTTTTCTTAAAAATATATTTTGTTGACTCTTTTACAGAGAGGAAGGGAAAGGGAGAGAGAGAGAGTTAGAAACATCGATGAGAAAGAGACACCGATCAGCTGCCTCCTGCACACCTTCTACTGGGGATGTGCCCGCAACCAAGGTACATGCCCCCGACCGGAATCGAACCTGGGACCCTTCAGTTTGCAGACCGACACCCCATCCACTGAGCCACACCTGTTTCGGCTGATAGTTTTGTCTGATTACAAAAGTAACTAATGATTATTCTCCAAACTATTCTGCTAATCACCCCATTAATATTTTGGTACGTTTTATTTCTTCCCTTCAAATAGTTGATGTCAAATAGCATCTTAGAGACCCTTACTGTTACCCAAACTGGGCAGTGCACACCGCCCCCGAGGAGGGGCCTGGCCTGGCCTCCGGGCCACCTGGCTCTCTGAGTCCTGGCTCCTCGCGTCTCACCTGGGCCCACCTCCCTTCTCACCTGGAGCCTCATCTCAGCAACCCAGCTCAGCCCCCAGCTGTCCCCTCCTCACCGGCGCAGGCTGGGGAGCGGGGTCTGTAGAGCACCTCCCTCCCGGAGTGTAAATTGTGCTTTTAATTTGTGACCGTCTTTGGACCAAGCACTGCCCTGCAGTTCCAAAGCCCGGTCTGCTCTTGTCACAGAGAATCCGGGGGCAGCTCTGGTCTGCTCTTGTCACAGAGAGTCCGGGGGCAGCTCGGTGCCTAAGGTGGCAGCTGGCAGGCAGCGGTCCCAGCCTGGCCGGGGCTGGATTGGGGTATATGGTCTCTAGTTGGAGAAACACCCGTGAGCGTGGAGTGTGGGCATAAGAGACAAATGGGTGGGGAGAGGCTTTGCTGCTGGTGTGGTGGTGGGGGTCCTGGGTGGTGGCCTCGCTGGTCTTCACTTCCTCCTCCTGTAGGACTTTTTACTTACAGAGCCAGGCGCTTCTCCCTCAAAGGATGGCCGCCCTACAGTGCAGACGGCTGCTCTCCGGCCCACGGCCCCTGAAGGCAATTCCCTTCCTCTCCTGGCCTCCAGCCTGTCCGACCTCACGGCGGGCTCCTCCCCACCAGCACGCCCCACACCTCCTCTTCCTCCCAGAGCCGCAGGTCAGGTCGGAGGGCAGGTGAAACGCCGCCTTCTCGGAGGAGCTGAGCTGAGCCTGCCGCTGCGGCCTTTCCCTCCACCTCCCTCACGTTGCCCGGAGGGTGACCACAGGTGTCTGCCCTGCGAGCCTGGCCTTCCTGCGAGTGCAGGTGCCGGGAGGCCGCCCTCTCGCTGCAGGTGGCGTGCTTAGTCTTTTCCTTAAACCAGGTCCGCCAGGAGAGGAAGGGCTCTGATGCCCAGCTCTCCGTGCGGGCCAGCTCAGCCGGGGACAGTGCTAGCCCCCAGCGGGCAGGTGGCCGCAGCGCTCCCCATACCACGCCCAGACGGGGCCTGCTTCTCAGGGCCTGTGTCACAGTGCGGGTCAGGGAGGCCGAGGGCGGGCTGGGCTCCAGGCACAGGCCTCCCCCAGGCTCCTCTGCGGCTCTGAGCGCGGACACTGGGGGGGCGGGGTGCCTGAGTGAGTCCCTGTCCTGGTTCGGCTCCTGGTGGTGGGAGGGAGGCACTGAACGCGTGGACAGTACCTTTCAGAGCTTTTACTGACTAGGACAGTGGTCGGCAAATTGCGGCTCTGTTGACTAATGAGTTTGCCGACCACTGCTTTGAAAACCTGTGAAAAACAGATTGATCTGCTGTTTCGACAGCTGCAAACTAACAGCTAACACTGAGCACGGCAGGGACGGCTAGAGCGGTCAGTGGGGGGAAAGGGGACGTGTGTAATGCTTTCAGCAGTGGAGGTTTAGAAGAACATCCTGAGGAGCATGCACCCCTCAGCCTGGAGAAGGGCACCAGCTTTGCTGATGGTCTGGCCACGTCCTGACCACGGCCCACGGGCTCCTGGTGGCGCTCTGCGCCTCCACCCTCTGCGCACGGCCTCCCCACCCCGTCCCCGCACCACACGCCCTGGTGGGCGAGCTGCCCGCCCGTCAGCTTGTGCCTGCTGCTGCAGCCCTTGGTTCTCCCGCTGCCTCAGTTTCCCCCTGACGGCTCTGATGGCCCATCCTGAGCCTGTTCTCCAGCTGCTGGTCCTCTGCCCTCCATCCTGTCTCTGCGAGCTCTGGTCTTCCTGGGGTTGGAACCGGATAGCAGTGTCCCCAGGCCCTCCTGCGGTCCCTCCCCTGTCCCTTCCCTCCCCTCCTGCTGCCCTGGGACTGAGCCACCGAGGCCTCCCTGCCCAGAGACCTCCCTGCCCGGAACCCTCCCCCACATGCCACACGGCGAGTCGCTCGCCTGCTCTTTGCCCAGGGTCCCTTCCCACGGGTCACCCACTTACACCGGAAAACCACCGTCTCCTGCACTTGCTTCTTTGCCCCTCTAACCGGGGCTTAAAGCTCGGGCGGGCAGAGAAGGAGTAACTCTTCAGTTAAAAAGTAGACTCTTCAATGGTACTTTGGCAATTCTGTCCAAAGCAGTAAGAAACAAAACAGAAGCAAAGGTCACTGTTAGGACGGAGGAGACAGCTACGTGTCTCTACCGTGAGTGAAACACAAGCCAGCTAGCTGGGAAGGATGGCGGTGACTGAGAGGTCGGCACGGTAACCGGCACAGGATGAGTGCACCAAGCAGAGCCTCGCCGGGGCCGCGGCTGCCTGTCCCTGTCTGCGGACGCAGGGCAGCTGTGCAGGCGCCCGCCTGTGTGCGCTGGTCAGAATGCCGTCCTTACGACAAGGAAGCGGCAGCGAGGGTCGGACCTGCCTGAACCGGAGTGGGGTGTGAAGCGCTACTGGAACAATCTCGCGGAAAGTGGCTGCCTTCCTTTTTCTCTAAAAGCAGCCCTCGGTGGTGCTCAGTGGTTAGAGCGTTGGTCCGTGCCCCGAAGGCCCGATTCCCCTGCGAGGGCACGTGTCTAGGCTGCGGGTTGGCTCCCCACCCTGGTGGGCGGGGGCAGCAGGCAGCAGGCGGTGTGTCTCTCACATCGCTGTTTCTCCCCGCCCTTTCACTCTGAAAAGCAATGGAGGAAATACCTCAGCTGAGGATTAATCCCCCCAAAACCAACCAACCAACAAACAGTAGATAGAAAGCCAGGAAGTGCCCTGGCCGGTGGGTCTCGGTTGGTTGGTCATGCCCTGTGGCCGAGAGGTCGCAGTGTGATTCTGGGCGGGGCACAGGCCTGGGTGGCAGGCTTGATCCCCAGTAGGGGGCGTGTGGGAGGCAGGCGGTCGAAGGTTCTCTCCCCTCGATGTTCCTCTCCCTCTCCCTTCGGGTTTCTAACATTTCTTTAAAGTGAGGACGTAAGCTGTGCCCATGGGTGTGTGTTGGGTTTGGTCTGTGAGCCTCCTGGGTGGGGCGCTGGACTGCTGGAGGGGGCGTGGCCCTGCCCTCGGCGGTGGCAGTGGTGGGCGGCAGTGGTGGGCGCCGTAATGCTGTGCACGCCCACCGCCTCGGAGGGTGTGCCGTGTGGTTTGGCTTCAGGGCTCTTTCTGAAAAGGGCTGGGGGCTCAGCAAGGCCCCTGCAGGTGACCAGCGGGCGGTGCCAGGACGACGCACAAGCACCAAGAGGAGAGTGAGGCGCTGGCCGCTCTGCCTCCCGAGCTGGTCTCTTCACACCCGCTGGACGCTGGCCAGAAACCTGCCGTTTCTCCGGGAGCTGCTGAAACGGGGCCTGAACCGCCGCTGTCCGTGTGAGCCTCCCTCGGGGAGTGCCGAGCTGGGAAGGTCAGCTCAGGACAGACCAGCCACGGGCTGGAGGCCGTCCCAGCGCACCAGCTCCAGGGCGTCGGGTGCATGCTGCCTGCGGGCCACGCCAGCACCTGCGGGGCGTTTCTGGCTTTGACGTTTAGAAGCCCTTTCTGAGCTTTCCCAGTCGGGAGATAAAAGGCCTCTGCATTGGGGAAGTCCTTCCTTCCTGTGCTGGGGAGACGGCGGAAGGCACTGTGCTGACGAGGAAATGCCTTTCTTTGTCAGCAAATACCGCCCACAGAAGCCGCGAGCCGGGCACCGTGGAGCGAACCACCCCGTGGGAGGGGCGTGCTCAGGGGTGGGAGCACAGATGTTTTGTGCAGGTCCCAGCCGCTCTGCCAGGACCCGGTCAGTTCTGAAAACAGGAAGCGTTTTTCTGAGAGCCATGGGGCGTGGGGGAGGGAAGAGGGAGGAATGCTGGAGAGACATCGCTGGCTGGAGAAGCCCTGATCTTAAAAGCTGAAACGCCACCACTTACCGAGGAAAAGCAAAGCAGATCTGAGTCAGACAGACTTCAGTCTCCGGTTGAGCAGATAAGGTAGAGTCAGAATTTAAAAGCAAATAACAAACTTTAAAAACCCACCACATATGAACTAGAAAGAGCTGGTTCAAATTGGGAGGAAGATCCAAGGTACCATTTGAAGACTCTCAGGAAACTGCCTCTAGAGAAGCCCAGGGCCCGACGGCTCACGGTCAATTCTGGCGCTTTCAGGGTCACTCTGGGTCCTCAGCCCCCTTCCCCCTTCCAGAAACAGGAGGGAACGCTTCTCCACTTGTTCTGTGGGTCAGTGTCCCCCTGACACCAGAACCTGACACCACAGCTCACGAGCGCTGTGGCCATTGTTCAGCATGAACCAGCATGGTGCCAGTCGCCGCCAACCCAACGCTAGGAAATGGACCTGGCCAGGGAGGGACAGGAGTGCTGGCTGCAGCTGACCACGGGAGTGCAAGGGCGGTGCAACAGTAGGCGTCTCACCGTGCCCAGGCAGAGCCTCTGTCTTCACTGCGGTGACGGGCACCTTCCCGTGACGGAAACCCTCCCCAAACCGGGAGCTTCCAGCTGGCCAGTCGGTGCCCCTCTGCCTGCCATCAGGCTCTGCCGGGGTCCCTCGCCGCAGCGGTGCAGCATCCTGAGGGCTGTCAGGCAGGAGAAAAACGAGGCGTGCGGGTCGTAAAGGAACCGCAGAGCTGTTCGCAGGTGAAATGTTCTTGTGAGTGGAAACTTCTCAGGAGCGCACGCCGGGTAGAACTAAAGCAGGATACAGAGTCCGTATAGAGGCATTTCTGTATCTTAGAAATGAATATCAAAACGGACAGCGAGAATGAAATGTTTAGGAATCAGATTATTACAATAGCAATACTTTCCAAATTGATCTGCAGACTCAGCACCGGCCATCAGAAAACTAGCTGGTCCCTTTGCAGAAGTTGACAAGCCAGTCCTGAGATTCTCAGGGAGATGCAAGGACCCAGAGTAGCTGGAACAGCGGCGTGAGCAGCTCAGGCTGCGGTCACCACCAGAGGCAGGCCGCGGCTGGCCGGGTGCAGCACGGCTGGTTCTGGGGAGGCTGCTTCCTTCCGGTCGCAGACGGCCGGCTGGCTGAGAGGGAGCGCCCCCTGACTATCCACTCCCAGAGGCCCCCTCTTGTGGGGCTAGGATTTCCGTTTGAATTTCGGGGGGCATAGTGGGTCCACAGCACCACTGAGCAACAGCTCCCCAAGCCTGCACGGCCCGGCACCCGCCGTCTCCCTCTCCGTCTGGATGGGACTAGCTCCAGGACTGCGTGGCAGCGCTGGCTGCCCAGGCTGAGCTTGTGGCGCCGTGTTCCCGGGGCGCCATGTAGCACTCTGGCGGGGCCCTGCCTGTTAGGTCTAGGCGTGTTGTCTTTTGTTGCTGTTAATCCTCACCGGCCATGGTTTCCATCGCTGATTTTCAGATCGGGGAAGGGAGGGAAGGAAGTGGGAGAGAAACATCCATGCGAGAGACATCCTGACTGGTTGGCTCCTGCACCTGCCCCACAGGGCGGGGAGCGAACCTGCAGCCCAGGTACATGCCCTTGACTAGGACTCAAGCCCCAGACCCTTCGGTCCGAGGGCCAACGCTCTAACCACTGAGCAGCCGGCCAGGCCAGATTTTTTTGAGCCCTTTGCAGCTGGACACTCGGGCTCCTCCACCCTCAGCTCTGGGGCAGGGGCTGCAGAGGTCTCTGTGGGGGCACGGGGACTCTCCAGCAGCCCCCCGTGGCCTGCACAATGCACTCACTGGGAATGCTTCTGTAAACGCACAGCTGGCCTTCGGTGTCCCTGCATGTCCCGCCCACAGTTTGGCCAATGGCCACTGGAAACGGTCCTCGCTGTGAGGTTGGGGGTCCGCATATGTGGAGGGCAGGCTTACTAGTACGTCCAGGCGGACGTCCCCTGTTCTGGCCCCTGCAAGTGGGAGGGCTGGTCATCCCGGTCCCACAGCCGCCGCACCATCGCAGCCGCCACCGCGTGCGGGGTCCCGTTCTGTTGGTGGCCGTCCTCGCGGGTGTGGACTGGTCTCCGGGTTCAGCCTGATGCCGAGTGCCTCTCACGTGCCGCCTGGCGGCCGACGTGTCGTGGAGCCCTCTGCCGGGGTTTTGTGGCGCCGTAGGAGCTCGCTGTGTAGCCTGGGCTGCGTCCCTCTCGGCAGCTTCAGTCGAGGGGGTCCGGTGGCTGCTTCGGCTTGTGCTGCCCGTGCTTGCAGGGCTACGTTTTTATTTACTTTTAGGTTGAATTCCTCCAGAGCCGGTTCGTTTCCAGCCACGTCGCCCACATTATTTAGGCGGCACGTTCTCCTGTTTGGCAGCTGCGCCCTCCAGCCTGAGCTCTCTTGGTTTCCTTCCTCACGGCTGTCCGTGGTCCCGCTGTCTCACCTCGCCGGCTGTTCGTTGCTTGGCTGCGGCCTTCCTCTGAGTCATGTCTCCGGGGCTGGTGGGTGCGAGCTCTGGGTCCCTGAGCGGCGGAGACCGCCCTCCTGTCCCCCGTTCTCTCGTTCTCGGGGATAGTTTGCTGTGGTTGGGATCTTCAGCGTCTCTGGAATCCATTGTTTCCTCTGGCCAGGGCCTGTGGGAGGAGGAGCCGGGAAGGAGCTGTTGGGCCACACCGCAGGGTGGCTGTGGGAAGGGCAGGAGCGGCTGGGCTGGGTGCCCTGGGCGGAGGCTGAGCAGCAGCTGGCAGGAGCGGCTGCCACGTAGCTCGGCACCCACACAGCCGGGGAGGCCAGCTCTAGGCGCTCCTGCGGGGGCGGGGCCAGCCACACCCCCGCCTTGGACACACCCAAGGTCCTGGGCTCTGGCGGACTGGTGGGAGGGTGGGTGGCAGAGGCCAGTGCAGGCCAGTCCGTGCCTGGGAGGCGGGGGAGGGGCAGGAAGTCCGGGTCAGGGCCCTCGGAGGTGAGTAGAGGTGTAGCTCGGCCCAGAGGAGGGCGCTGAGGTGGAGTGTTGGCAGCTGTAGGAGCGTGAGGTGCCGTCCCGCCGGGGTGGGCCCGCGCTGTACCGGGGACACTGGGCCTCGGGCCCACCTGCGTTCTGTGCCGCAAAGGGTGCCTGCACCCCGACATGCACCAGATCCCCAGTGATTTCTTTCATCAGGAGGTAAACAAACGGGTGAATTTACTCTAACGGTAGGGTATAAATCGCGGGACTGGGTCCTGCGAGGGACGGCAGGTGAGATCACAGCGTCTCCTGCTTCCTTTTTGGATCCGGCTGTGGCATCCCTGTTTCTGTCGGCTCTGGGTGTGGCAATGGTTTGCTTTTTAAGTTGTTTTATCCTCACCTAAGTATATGGTTTACTGAACTTAGAGAGGAAGGGAGAGAGGAGGAAGGATTAATCTGTTGCCTCCCATATGCACCTTGACTGGGGCTTGAACCGGCGACCTTCTGGCAATGGATGCCACTCCTGGCCGGGACGGTGTGCGTTTGTGCGTTGGTCTCTGCGCTCAGAAGCCGAGGGGCCCTCCCTTCGCGCCGTCGTCCCCGCCATTCGGGTCTCGGCTTGCAGAACCAGAGCCGGAGGCGGTGCCCTGGCACCGGCGGCTCAGCACCCCTCTCCTCCAGGTGCCTTACGAAACGCTGAACAAACGCTTCCGAGCCGCGCAGAAGAACATCGACCGCGAGACCAGCCACGTCACCATGGTGGTGGCCGAGCTGGAGAAGACCCTGAGCAGCTGCCCCGCCGTGGACTCCGTGGTCAGCCTGCTGGACGGCGTGGTGGAGAAGCTCAGCGTGCTC